>APFE030610452.1:0-17026 GCA_000404065.3 Pinus taeda
GTTAGTTATTCCCCACATGTTAGTTTTATCCAACAATGTCACAAGTAATTCTTCTTTGTTACTCACTTGATTTTTTTATATATTTTCCACAATTGCGCTATGTTTTTTCTTTCTTCTCGAAGGGTTCTATCTACTAGCAAAAATTTCAAGGATGGAAATTTATTTTAAAGCTTATAAACCTTGTCTAGCATTAGTACCCACTAATATGCATAATATAAAGTGTTTAGTGATATTTTCGTAAAAATATTGAGAGTTCTAATGATTTTGAAGTTAAAATAATTTTAAGTTATAAACATTGACAAAATAAATTAAAAAATGTCAAAATTGATAACTATTTTTATTTTTTATTTTGGAAAACCATGGAATATTATCCCACTCTAAATATTGCCCCAAACAAAATTGTCTACTACATTTACATTGGAACATTGTTTATTCTACCGAGAGCTCATAGACTATCTGTCAATATCATCTCATTTTTCGCTCTACTTAGTCATGCCCCTTCCTCTTCAAGGGGGATTTAATTCCCAAGTAATGAGAACTAAACATGCTTATTTTGTTATACCTAACTACTTTAGGCATTAAATATGTTAATTGAGTATCCTACTAAATATATGTGGGATTTTCCACTTCCTTATTCGTATGGGTCTTTAGCTATGCATAATCATTTCTAACTTCTTCTTTGTCTCATATAATTGTTTGGATAACTTTCTCCTTTTTGACATTCGCTAGGAGTATAAGAAATCTATTGTTCCTTGTTCACATTTGCTAGCAAGGCTCGTTTATTCATGTAGAAAAGTTGGACATATATATTTTAATTTGTGTGGTCCTATGCATTTTCCTTATGCATATGAAAATAAATGTACGAAGAATTGTGTTGATGATTACACTGGAATATTTTAGGTGTACTGTTAGGTCCCTATATTACTAGTGTAACCCCTTGTTGTTATTAATACAACCACCTTATTATATTTTTGTGCCCATGTATTCCCCATATTTTTATTATTGTGCCCCATAGAAACCCACTATTATTATTATTGTGCACTTACATTAATATTGTTATGTAAGCTCTGATTATATTATGACCCCTTAGACTCTTATATATAGAAATGAGGTCTTGTCATTTGTATCATCGAAGAATTTTTCATGTGTAATGTAAAGGATGTTTCCCCCTCAAACAGGCTTACTTCTAAGGCATTGATCTATCTTTTCTGTCTTTTTGTGGGTTGGTTTCATAACATGTATTTATTGAAAAGTAAATCTCAAGCTTTCAAAACTTTTAAGGAATTTCATGTATGGATTGGATATGAAGCATAATCACATATTAGCTCTCTTCATATTGTTAATGGAAGATAATGTACTCTAATGAATATGAAAATATCTCTACAAGCATGGGATTCAACATTATAGCATAGTTCCATAGAATTCTCAACAAAAATATGTAGTTGAAAGAATGAACATTACTATAATTAATATAGATTGCTCAATGAGGATTTTCAAAAATTGAACACTGATGTTTTGGGATGATGTGATTCTATGTGCAATGTATGTGAAAAACTTATGTCCATCTCACGCTCTTAGAAAAATACTCCTTGTAAAATGTGGTATGGATGAAATCCTTTGATAATACATCACAAGGTCTTTGGTTCATCTACATTCACTTATGTTTTTTATAGTATAGCCATTATTGCATATTGGGTATATTATTGTAAGTTTTTACTTCTAACTTTGTGGTTGTGACGTATCAGAATTTGGTTATGGTTCCCTCAAAGGATTTCAACATAATTTCTATTTTTCTCAATGGTTTCAAAATGAACTAAACTTAATACATGGAGTTCCTTCCAATATTTTACAATCTTTCTAGAATTTTCACTCTATGATTAAAACGTAACTCGATTCTCATCTCGATATAATTTTTCTCTGTACAAGCATATATGTACACTAATAATGTTATTCCCTTTACAACAAAGTATCGGGTTGAAGGATGTCATCTATATTACTAAGGTTGGACTCTACTTATGTCAAAACCCTCTATAACATTCTTTTATTGATTAATTTAGATTTATTACAATCCAAACAAAGGAATTCATTCCTTGCATGTGTAGGTTAATCTATGACCAACTTGGGTTAACTTGTGACATTGTTTTGGGGAAAAAATTCATGCATGCTTTTTCACCTACGCTTCGGCCTTCAAATACTTATCCAATGCTTCTTCTTTACAGGGTTTCAATGTCGGTTGCAATTTTTGCTTGATGTTGGCTGCAAGGAAATTTGATTTTGTTTGAGTGTAAATAATACCCTTATCTAGCTAGGGATTTTCCCAAAAGGCCCGACACTCGAAACAATGCATGTATATCAATTTCAATTCAAGGGATTTACCCTGTCTTTTTTAGTGAGAATATTTAATTATGAGAAAATAGTTTTGGCTGCCTTATAGCCCCAACAATGTAAATATTTCTTTTTATTCATAAGAGAAATTTATACAATCTATTTACTTGTTATTGTGTGTAATGAAGTGATTCCATCAAAAGTTTAAAATACTATAATATTTGTTCTATTTATATTCTATGAGTACAAATTAGATATTCATGTCAAATCGATATATTTTGTTTCTGAATAATGATTGTATATAATTTACTATTACTATAATTTTCATTGAAGAATAGTATATGCAAATTAGGAAAGAGGCATGTTGAACCCTTGTCATGGGAGTTTGAGAAGGTTGTCCTTTAGGCCCTAGTATAATTAATTTACCCAAGGTTGCTTGTTCCATGGCCAATTGATATGATTCTAGTGCTTTGACCTATAGCAAGCTAATTTAGGTATACATTTATTTTTCTACAAGTTAAACTATGTATAAATTTATTTTTATTACCTGCAATAGTTCTTCTCTGTAGTAGATTACAACAAACTATATTTTTATAGGTGAATAAGGGTTATTGTGCATGTTTTGTATATTTATCCATTCAAACAAGATTCTTTAATTAATTACAAAATATCCTTTTTCATCTTTGCACACATTCAAGTGTATTATTCTTTTGTGCATGCTTATATATTTATCCATCCAAACAAGCTTATTTAATTTATTATATAATATCATCTTGCATCTTTGCACACATTAAAGTGTATTATTTTTTAGAATATACTTATCTAAGATTTTCTTGATGGAAATATGTTAAAGGATATTGCATTCCTTCAACCAATAACTATGTTTCCATGTACTTCCCTGAAAGCTCTAACTTCTACCTCCCAGGAAATCAAATATTAGTCATTTTCCAATTTACATTTCCTTGACCCTTAGCAACATCTTGCTACTTCTCCTCTGAAGGTTGCTACCTTCAACAATAGGAGAAAAAATATATTCTAAATGTGAAAGCTCCCTTTGGTTTTCTACTTTGATGTTGCTAGTGATTTTTTTTTCTTTCTCCTTTCTTACTGCTATTACTGGTCACATTCTTTGTTTCATGCTTCTTTGGTTCTTATTTAACATTCTTTCCTACATGCAATATTTTCTCTCCTTTTTGAAAAAATTCTTCCATATTTTTTCACTACTATGGTGCTCTTCAGTTACTCAAGTTGTTCGTCCTTTTCTCCAAGATGCTTTATCAATTTTCCAATCACACCTTCAAGTTCTTCAACATAATTTTTCCTATCCCTTTGCTTGTTGTAATTGACCTCTTCTATTTTTTTTTTATTCTATAGTTATGTCCTCAAGGTATTTATCTATTCCTTGATATTTTTCTCCTTTTCATTACGAATCTATAATTTCTTCCCATGCTCCTTACATGCATCACTTAGTCTACCAATTTCATTAGAAAGTTCTTCAACAACAACTAATGCATATTCATATTTAGCTTTAAAGAGAATATAAAGGCGATCATATTTTTCTTCACTAACTAGATTTAAACTATTATCATGGTTGCTATAAAAAATATATCTCAAAATTAAATCATGATGGTTTATATCTTCAAATCTCTTTTCTTTTTGTACAATTGGTTCAACTGAAGCATTGCTCTTCTTGGATTTGTTCTTCTTCTTCTTCCTTTTGTTTCTCTTCTCAATATCTTCATCACTTCTATTGTAGCTTGCTCCAAATAACATATGCAATCTATCTCAAACCTCCTTGGTAGATTTCAAATCTCCAACCTTTTCTAAGTCTGCATTATGGAGATCTTCAAGAATAATTCGACTTGCTTGAGAAATTTTTTTCATTTCTTTGGATGAATGTGGATCATCACAATATCCTTCAAAAAAAAATATACATAAGTTATATCCACTAGAAAATAATTTATATTCCAAATTTTCTTTCCATACCTTGAAATTTTCAGTAGTAAGAATAAGTATTCCTTAAGAGTTCATTCTAATTTTTTTTTTCAAATTTTTTCCAACAAACCCTAGATCTACTCTCTAGTGATCAAGATGAAATAAAGATCGCCACCCTAATATAGGTTGTTGGAAAAAATTGAACACTAATGAGAGGGGGGGAAGGCAGTGAATCAATAGTGTGACTGGTTATACAATTTCACAACTTTAAAATTCTTACTAAATCATAGACAGTTGATTAGCAACAACTCATCAAAAAATTGTAGATCTATGCACAATAATAAGTAACAAGTAAACCATCCGAGTAACATAATATATCTGGTGGGAAAACCTTCACTAGGAAAAAATCCCACCCTTGCTATGTTTGCACTATTCTAAATCTTCTATTAATAAAATAACGTATTTTAAATAGATGAATGACTCCTATCAGTCAGGAGACTGAACCTCATATATTATTGGTTAACACCGATCAACCTGGACACTCAATACTACTGATAAAATCAAAATACTATGTTCTCACATGGATCAATGAACTACCATCCGCTAAAAGCCGCCACATCAAACAGTCCTCACCTAACTCCAATTGGATGGAGAAATTGTTCCTTTCGCTGAAGCTTCACCATCAATGCTCCACATCCATGAAGTCATTTCTCCTCTACTCTATAAGGACCTCGTTTTATCTATTTTCATACTAGATCCCAAGACTTTGTAGTCAAAATGATTCAACTTTGTAATACGATCTCCAACAACAAGACATAATAAATAAATCAAATAAAATCACCAGAAACATATCTTCTCCACTCAAGAAAAAATAGTGGCCACAATATAATCATTAAATCTACAACAATATAATCATCCAATGGCATACACATATCATAATCTCAACCATCATATAAAACCCTCACTCCAAACTGTGAATTATGCATAATATAATTATAAGCATACAACACAACGGTTATGTGTCAAATTCACTAAAAATGCTTACAAAAGAATAGTGAGAATCTCAAATATGGAGCTATACTAAACTCTCCATCCCTACCAACACCTTTGGTACAATACTTTGCTTCTTTGATGTGCAATTTGAAGTTCTAAATCAAAACACTACTTCAGTAAATAGATCTACTCATTCTATTTCCAATGGAATGCATACATTGAAGCATCTATGCTCACAACTAGGTCTGAAGCATACTCACACAATGCAACCTTATGTAACTTAAATTATCACTCGATCAACCATCAACCATCTGAAAAAATAAAGAAGATAAAACATGTAGGGTGAATTGCACTTTTGGACTAGGATAAAAAGTGCACATGGTTGAAAAAATCAAACCACTACCACCACTACTTGTGCACTAAAGGTGTTCACACAATTAGAGAACTTTTTCAAACAATTCTTGACCTTTAAAAATTAATTTAGAATCTTCTAAGAATTTCCATGCCGAAATACCTTTGATTTCCATGAGCAATCCAAAGAATTTTTCATGGAATTTAAACTGCACAAAGAGATCTAATTGATCTTGGTTGCAACCGCATGGAAAAGCCTATCTCCATGTAGTTGGATCCCTTCAATCGCATGCACATGCTTAGCTCCATGTGGTTGGGGAAAAACATAAGGAAAAACATAGAATCTCAGCCCGGAGTCTCTACCACCTATTTGGTTACCTTCTCAACTCCTTTTCAAGCCTCCAAGCCTCTATCATATCCTTTGACACCTGTGTATATGGACAGAAGAAGTCTCCAAATTGATACGACCATGTTTTCCTAAGGGTTAGCAAACAGCAGTTGGAAAACCTTCAAGCAAGTCCTCTGCTCTCCATAAACACTTACATAAGCTACAACACATCTGTACAAACCTACAACACACTATATCAGGTCTCAAAAATATTCATAAAGTCAATACACTACTGCAATAAGTCATGAACAAGAACATAAGCATGATGACCTAATCTGTCATATTCCTCAGCATGTAAATACCACTAAGACATGATCAATTGCTAATCACTGCCATCATCCTACATCATCAAAAGGTTGCATCAAGGGTTAACATCAATGCCAACATCACCATATCAATGCCAACTCAACTAGTTTCAACCATGCTACAAGAATTATATCCAACAAATTAGCTACACTACATAAGGTTAACATCAATACCAACATGAGATAGATACCATCATGAACCAATACCAACATCAAATCGCTAAAACCATGTGCACCATAATGCGAAGATGAAAAATATCGCATTATAATAAATTTCAAACCATTCCAGATATCTACATATGTATCTAAAAATAATAAAATTGTACATAGTACCTACAAGATCATGTGTTATGATATATGAAGGTTTTAATTTCTCCAAATATATTTGGCACATGTTTAGTTCCACGTATTCAACATTGAATCTCTCCTAAAGTTCTATTTCTATCATTTCAAGAAAGTTTTTAATGTTGGCTTGTGGGAATTTACGTCTCCACAACTTTAACATGTCTTTTTGATTGGATCATGGTCTAGTATTCTAATGCCAAAAATTTTGTACTAATACATTAAAAAAATCAACTAACTTCATGTTTAATAAGGAAATACAATAATAAAGGCGTAATGATAAATTCAAATTGAATTATCAAGAAAATTATTTCAAATATTTTTTCTATTTACTTTAAAAATATGGTATGCGTGTGACATCAAACAATGTTTCCTTGTGGAATTTTTTACAATAGATTCTAATATTTCATGACGACCAACAGTAAAATATTTTGAATAACAAGCCTTTTTATTGTATTAAAAATAGCTTGATGGTTTATAACAATGTGATTACTAGTGTCTAATATTTTAACTAATTTAATGCCTAAAATTATCGTAACAAAAACTAAAGAATGTGAATGTGAATTTAAGAAAGTAAAAAAATTAATTTAGGTGCATTATTTTTTTATTCAAAAACTCATTTCAAAATTTTGTGTCATTACAGATAACTATTTCATGCATGTAATTCAACTTCAAGGACCATTAGAGAAATTTGATCCACATCAATACATCTAGGAGTTCATTGTGCACTAGATAGTTGAAGCAAGGAAGGTGGACACGAAGTGTGGATCCCTTCATTAGTACATTATAGAACTTCATGCACTTGATGGTTGTGATGAGGAGTGCAATCACTAATTGTCTAGTCTTCATAGTAGAAATACAAGTATTTGCATTGATTTTGCAAATGAGATTCCTCTATTAGGAATAACATCATGGAGAAAAGAAATCAAAATGAATGCAAAATTAAAACATAGAATGACATAATACAGATGCGACATCAGTATATATCACTCACTTGATTTAGGATACATCCATAAAGAAAATATATTCCTTCCTTCTATTTCATCAAAGAAAAGGAAGGAGTACAACATACAACACATACACTACATTCTACTAATGTCTCTCTCATAGTCTCCTCTCTCTTGATTACAAAGCTCTCTTCATCATACACAACCAAAATACAATTTGATAATAAAAACTACAATATAGTTAGAAGGAAAAAAATCCCCAATGTAGCTTCTGCCATCATATCCATGACTTGATGATGAATTTTGCGAGGCATAACCCCTCACCAATAAGGAATAAGGATCTAAATGTGGATATTAACAATAATTATAAATCAAGAAGATAATTAGGCTCCACAACTAACCAAACTCCACACTAGAAGGTTGTGAATTATTTAGTTCTTTAATTTGCACCACTGGATACTACATAATGGAAATTTTGAATGTTTTATTCAACTACTTTATTGTTTTTTATGGAAGATTGATTGGATGTTAACTTAACATTGGAATATGAATGGTGTCGATTGGATGCATATTCTTTTCCTCTAGAAATGAACTAGACTCCACCATGCCATCAATTGTGTAAGGATTTGAGTAAGGGATGGGTGGATACATATGTTTATCCATACCTAATGTTTAATTTTGTCTTAGATATTAGACATTTTCAAGGGGTAATTAGTTCCTTCTAGAATTTCCTAAAAAAATTCCTAAGTTTCTTATCTCTAAAATGTTTTAATAAAATAAGAACATGCCAAAATATTCAAGAAAATCACTTTCACAATAGAATAATAACTTAAATAAAATATTTGCGACATGAGTTTTTTTTAACAGTGACATGTAAGTGTTATTAGGATACAAAGTGATGGAAAAAAATGTTTTTTTTCTTAAACATACATTAATGCAAGCAAAGTACTAACACAACAACATTAATAATTTGCATGAATTCCTATTATAATGTATACACTAAGGTAAAGTAGAGGGAAGAATGTAAAAATGAAGGGAGAAGGGAAGAATATGGGGAGAGAGAGAGATAGAGGGGTTAGAGATAGAGAGATAAAGAGGGAGATAGGGATAAAAATAGATAAACATAAGGAAAGAAAGAAAAAAAGGCATAGGGAAAAGGGGAGAGAGGGGGGAATGAGGGAAAAAGAGTGAGTGATGAAAAAAATAAAAGAGAAAGAGTGGGGAATAGGGAAACAAAGACTAAGATAAAATAAGGGATGAGAAGAGGGTGAGTGATAGAAAAACATATTAAAAAGGTGTAGAGGGATGGGGAGATTATAGAGAGAGAGGGGGAGGCGTGCAGAGTCTATACATCAGGAGAAAGAGTTAGAGAAAGGGATAGGGAATGAAATATAGAGAGGGGAATCTAGAATAATAGGGGAAGATATAGAGATATTGATGGGGAAAGGTAGATGGCGGGAAGGGTGAAATAGGGAAAGGGGAGGAAGGGTTATATAAAGTTGTATATAGACAAGGGTATTATGGATAGAGAGAATGATGAGGCAAGGAATCAAGAGAGATGTGGCCGAATACGGAGAGGGAAAGTGAGAGAGAAACACAAATATAATGGTAAAGAGCAAGAGAAAGGGATAGGTGAGGAGGAAGAAACTGGGCGTAGTGAGACATTTGTAAAACACTCAATGAATGGGAGAGAAAAATGGGTAGGGAGAGTGGGAAATAGGGAGTAGAGTGTTAGGGAGATATATGAAGTAGTGTAGGAAAGGAGGAAGATGGAGGAATATATGCAGAAGTATAGGGAGAGAGGCAAAACAACGATAGGTGGAGGACGGAGTGAGAAATAAGGAGCAAGGTTAATGGAAATAAGGAGTGATATGGAAAGAGAGAGGATGATGAAGGAAAAATTAAAGTGGTGTTAAATATAGACAATGTTTTGATGGTAGAGGGAAAGAGTGAGACATGGATAAAGGGAAATAGAGAGGGGATGGAGAAAGGGAGAGAGAGAGAGAGAGAATCAATGATAGTTAGGGTAGGAAAGATAAAAAGCAATATGAAAAGAGGTAGAGAGGGAGTTTTAGCGGGACATGAAGAGAGAGGGAAGGATGATTTTTGAAGAGGGAGAGACAAGGGAAAATAAAGAGAGAGAAGGGTGAATATGGAAAGGGATATAGAGAGAAAAAAATAAATAAATAAGGATAGAGATACAAATGAAGAGGAAAATAGAGAAAGAGATATAAGGAGGGAAAGATGGGGATAGAGTGAAACAAATAGGGAAAGGGGGAGAGATAGTGGGGAAGAAGGAGAATATGGAGAGAGAGAGTGACATGAAATGGAAGAGATAGGGAGGAATATGGAAAGAATAAGTGAGATAGAAAGAGGGATAAGAAGTGGGGGATAGATATAAATGAATAGGGAAAGGAATTAATAGAGAGGAAATTTTTAGGGAAAGCGAGATAGAGGGATATGGGAGAGATACATATAGATAGAGAGAAATTCATAGGGAAATTGGAGGAGAGAGAGAGATGGGAAAGGGAAGTGGGGTATGGAAAGGGTGAGAGAGATATAAAGATGGATATATAAGGAGATAGAGATTAAAAAAGGGATATTAACATGAACATCTAGGACCCAAACTCTCAATTCAGGAATGTACAATTAATGGTTCTAGGTTCATGGCTAAACCATGAAGAAATTAGGGAAACAAAGATCAAGATAATAGTAACAGAGGGCGTAGAAGAACCGCTATGGGCCAAGGTAGAGCTTCGATCCCTGCATCTCATCATTTCCATTCACAATCTCATAGAAAATATACCACCATGGAAAAAATTTACAAGGAAAGGTAGGAAAAGGAAATCATTCACTTTGAGTATTCCTTTAGGCTATTGGGTGAGGAAATCTTGCACGCATGCCAAAGAATATGACACACATTTCCAGACAATTTAAGGATAACAGAATACGATTTACCTGAAAAGTTAGGGAGTGCATTGGCCAAAGCACCTCTTTACAAAAGAATCATCCAAAGACTTTGAGTCCACTCGATTGGACTCAAGTTTAACTCTTCCTTACTTTTGGCCTATAGGAGCATCAAGACTAGGAAGAGGAAAATAGGGTAAAAACGTAACTTGAGGAGACTACAGATTTCCATCAATAAGGGGCTACCACATATAAAAAATCCTAGGATGTGAGACAAACCATCAAGGTAATGAATGAAAAGGAACAAGATGAAAATGTTTCCAAAGGATGAGCAATAGTTTTAGTAGGGTTATCATTTGCCTTCCAAATAGGTATAACTAAAGGCCCATATAACCATCAGTAAGTGCATTTAATCTTTCCTTTTGCACTTAATTATGTGTTTTTCATCTTTGATATGTTCTTAGGATGGTTAAGACATTATTTCCAAATCTTGTGTTCCTAATGCATTTATTGTGTAGGATATTGACGGTATTTGATGCAAATCATGCAAGTCCAACAAGAGGAAAATATGGGGCTTGTCGCTTGTGGAAGGATAATCAAAAGCTGACTCGCTAAGGGAAATTATCATGTCCATATATAGTTTAAAAGTCATTGGGAACCAGATTCTACTTTATAGGGTTTTTTTAAGGAGGTAATCCTCTCCTCAAGGAGGCTAACCCTAATTAATTTTTTGTATAAATAAGGGGCCTTAGCAGCCCATTAGGGATTCAAATAATTTGAGAATATTCCACATAGTAGAGAAAGATTTCTTGCCCATTATTTCAGTCTTGTCGTGTTCCATGTATGAGTAAATTTGTTGATTAATAACAATCACTCGTTTGCTTCCTGTCTGATTTTACTTTAAGGGACCGGAGTCTCCTTAAGTTAGGGGCCAACTTAGGTTCTCAGGTCCCCTTCTTGTAGCTTTACTTTCCATGCATTTAGTTTAGTCACATGTTTCCACAAATCTCATCTATAAAAAATATTTTCTTTGTAGGGTTAGTGACAAAGCTTCTTTTGGTTTATTTATGTATCTTGATTTAATAAATTTAGAAATAGTTTCTTTGGTGTAGTGACAATCTTCATTTTAATTTTAACTCATCCCTTCTATTGTTTTATTTTCTACAACCAATACTTTATCATTCATGTGCTTTCATTTTACTAGCCAATCATGCATTTTTCTTTCAATTACACAATAGTTCTTAATAGCTACAATTAGTATCATTTTTCGTGTAGATGGATCACTTAGATCATCATATTTTCAATACTTGTTACACATTTCTGCAATTTGTTAGCAAGTTGATTTCTGTCTAGATGAGCTATAAGAAACCCTATATATGCTTGTTTGATGTGTGAATTGAGCCATCAAAGGAAAATGAGCTTAGGAAAGATTCCTTTAACATTTTATAACCTTCCTCTACCTTCTTCACCCCTTATATTGTGTTTATAACTCATAAAACTACTCTTCCTTGTTTCCTATAGAGAAAGAGTAGCATTATGTAATAGTATGCAGATATATTCTCAAAGCATTTTTATCATTCATTAGCACATTACAATCCATATCAGACCCTTGATATGGATTTTAGAATCTAAGAGGTCCTATAGAAAAATTACCCTAGTAACTATAGCAATAATTGTATTCTTCTATGTAATTAGGGTTTATTGTTTAAATATCTTCCTTCAGTTGTAAGTTGGTTTTATCATATATCATAGAATAGAATTGATTTTTCTTCAACATTCTTGAAATTATTTTATTTCCTTTCCTACAGTTAGCATAGGCTTATTTCCTATCATTTATTTTCTTACAAAATAGAGTAGGCTTATTTTATGTCATTTTATTTTCTAAAAATAGAGTAGGGTTACATTTTGTCATTTACTTTTCTACAAATAGGATATTGTTACTTTCTATTGTTTGATTTCCTACAAGCTAGAGTAGGTATATTTATTGTTCCTTGTTTTTCTGAACATGTCCTATAGCCTATATAGAAAAAGTGGTCTCTGTACATTGTAGCTTCCCTTCAGTTGTCTAAAATCAACAGAAGGAGAATACATTTCCCACTGCACCCACAATGTCGACTCCTCTTACATTTGTATGAACCCTATTTTGATAATTAAAGTTCAGACCATGAATATTGTCAACATTCTTGTCCTAATAGTCAAGGCCATCATTTCTTGGTGTCATTATTGAGGAGGTGTTAAATTAGATATTTTTTTCCTCTCTAGTTGAGTCCCTTCCATTTATTTCTTAAAAAAGATACAAAATATTGCATTGGCATTTATATCTAAAAATAAAACAAAAATTCATTTATTTATGACCTCACAGAGTTAGGGATAATTCAGGGAAACTTCTGCCTTAAACCCCCACTCCCAAAAACATCCTACCTTAACTTATTGACTATGAGCCTCCAACTCTATCTATAGAGGGTATAGAGGCTTTTTAAGGTGATAATTTGAGGATTTTTGAGGATATTTCAAGAGGATAATAACATCCATCAACCACAGATACTATGGCTAGAAACATGTAGCTTGAATTCTTTTTTACCAAGGAGCCAAATGAAGAAGTTAATATGAAAAATATTAACCTTTCTACTCTTCCAAATTTTCATGGAATGGATTCTTTTGATCCTAACACCTTCATATTTGAATTTGTTGTAGTCTATATGACATATCATTATACATAAAATGAGAAAAATATGAGATTGTTTTCTTCAACCCCTAACGATGCAACCTTGCACTGGTTCATGAACTTAGAAGGAAGGAACATCATTACATGGGCATAGAGGCAACAAGAATTCCACACCAATTGTGGGCAATAATACAAAGTAAGAGATACAGGGGATTAAATCTTCATAATGACCCCAGTGCCAGATCAATCAATAGAAGACTATGAGGGAAGAATTCACCTAAGCTACAACAGGGCACATAATTGCACTCTTGATATTGACACATTGGAATTATTATTTATCCTACAGGTTAGATAATAACTAATGGAGACTCTCAATATTTTTTCCAATGGATCTATTTAATTTCTTAACCATGAATTCATCAAAATAGTGTTCAAAGACCATTTTAGGGCTACTAGAAAAAGAGGTATATCCAAATAGGCTTGGTAATTCCTTCATCCTCTACTTTAGTCATTAAGAATGAGGTCGGAGCTATGTTGGATATTTTAAAAATGATATCTTACACACCATTTCCATGCGGAGGAAAACAATATAAACTAAGAAAAATAAAGAGGAAGCATAAATGGAATTAACCGTATTTTTCCTTATGTGCACCAAGAGGCATCGTAGAAATGAGTTCCCATTAAATTTTATGGAAATATATTCTTTGTTAGAATAAAATCATTCAAATGACAAGTGTCCATCTCTTTTAGGCTTGAAAGTGATGTACGAAGGAGTAGAAGGAGGCATGGAGTAGCTTTTCTTTGTCAACTAAAAAAGGTCACAAGGCCCCTGACCATATCAATAAGGTATGATATATCCCTCCTCTTTCCTTGTAAGTTATAATGCACAATTTCAACCTTCATGTCCACCAAGCACCTCACCCCTTTCTATGCCTACAACATGGCATAGTCCTCTCCAACCCGTCATTTATATTTTTCAGCCATACCGACACCAACCTCCTGAATGGGTAAATCCATCATCAGGGTGGAGACATTAGGTACTGAAACAAATTTCCCAAATTATTTATCCTCCTCAACCAACACCACCTGAAAACAATCGTTTGAAATAGCGACAAATTCCTACTCAACCCAACGAACCTCCCTATCCTAAAAGGTTTATCCATTTTAAAACACACACCTTAGAGGAATTTGAAATTTTGGGAGAAATAAAAAATTTGTGTTAATATTCCCCTCTTCCAAACCATCAAGGATGTTCCTATATGCAATAGATTCATTAAAGAGAAATTTATTATTAGGCTAGGAATGAGAAGAAAAGATGTGAATACTATCTATCATTTATGCACATTTCTTTTACCTATCAATCATGCATTTTTATTTCAATTAGGTAATAATGCTTCAAATGTGTATTTAGTATTAGTTCTTATGCATGTGGCTCACTTATATCATCATATTTTCACTCAATGTTACCTATTTCTGCAATCTTTTAGCAAGTTTATTTATTTATGGACGAGTTATAGGAAACTCTGGATCTACTTGTTTGATCCATGAATTGACCCATCAATGGAACCTAAGCTTGATAAAGAATCCTTTACCCTTCGAAAAACTTCCTTATCTTCTTGACCCCTTAAATCACATTTAGAACTCATGTAGAATTTCTCTTGACTATTTCCTATAGAAAAATAGGAGCATCATGTAGTAGTACAATGATTGACACTAGAACACCACCACATTTTCACTAAAATAATATTTATAATTCCTGAGCACATTACAACACACATAAAACCTTGGAGATCAATTTGGAAGTTCATAGACCCCTTAGAATCCTTACCCTAATAACTATAAGAAAAACCACTTTCTTTTTTGCAAATAGGGTTTACTATTTGAATGCTTTCTTTTAGTTGTAAATTGGTTTACCCTTAATAATAGAATATAGTTCACATTTCTACAGAATTATTAAAAATATTTGATTTCCTTTCTTGTAGTTAGCATGGGTTTATTTTTTTTCATTTGTTTTAAGGTGAAACCTAGTAGGTTTATTTCATGCCATTTATTTTTATGCTAATAGAGTAGGTTTACTATTTGTCATTTACTTTTCTACAAATAGGATAGGGTTACTTTTTGTTGTTTACTTTCTTGCAAGCTGAAGTAGGTATATTTGATGTTCCTTGTTTTTGTGAGCATTCCCTATAGCCTAGATAGAAAAAGTGGCCTATGTACATTTAATTTCCCTTTGGTTACATAAGTTCAACCAAATGAGAATACTTTTCCTGCTACACACACAACCATAACTGCTCTTAAGTTTGTATGAACCCTAGGTTGATAATCAAAGTCTAGACGCTTCGGAGTTTCACATTCTTCTTGTAATACTAAGGGCCATCAACTAATTTAGAAAAGGTTGTACTTAATAATTTCTTGCAGCCACAACCAATACACATCAAACCCTGGAGATTGAGTTTAGAATTTTAGAGGCCCCATAGAAACCTCATTTTAGTAATTGTAGCAAAACGTGCTTTTTATTTCGTAAGTAGGGTTTACAATTTGAATGGATTATTTGAGTTGTAAGTTGGTTTACAATACATCATAAAATAGAATTTATTTTTCTTTTGCATTCGTGAAACTTTTTTCTTTCCTTTCCTAAAGTTAGCATAGGTTTGTTTCTTATCATTTATTTTACTGCAAAATGAAGTAGTTTATTTCCAATGATTTACTCTTGTAGAATTAGAGTAGGTTACCTTCTGTCATTCACATTTCTATAACTAAGATATGGTTACCTTTTATTGTTTATTTTGTGCAAGCATTTCATATAGCCGAAATAGAAAAAGTGGTCTATGTGCATTTTAGCTTCTTTTTAGTTGCATCAAAACAATTAAAGGAGAATACATTTCTTGTTGCACGCACATTGCCAACTCCTCTAAATTTTGTAACAACCCGAGGTGGCTAATTAAAATTGAGATCCGTAGTAGTTTCAACATTGTTTTTGTAATAATCAACAACCTATTATGTGATGGTCTGACCAAACCCTTTGCTACGGATGTCAAATGGGGAGAACTAGAAAACACTGTAGGATCATCTTTGATGTCAAACAGTGTTACCATTTGACACCAAAGGTGGTTAGTGATTGTTTATTCCTTGAGGTTCTTTCACTGTAGAATATCAGCTGAAACAACTCTCCGAAATGGTTAGATAGATAAGCCTCAGAAAGTCTTTTCCAATGATATATGGAAACATAAAACTCCCGAGCGTCAAATAGCTATGACCTGTTGAAGATTGGAAATGTTCCAAGGGGACTCATGGTTCTATAGAAGCTTGGAAAAACACACAAGCTGAAATAATCCTCATGAGTTTTTAGAACAACGTTCACACCCCAAGGTTTTTCGTAGTGATTCATTGTCATGGAGCTCCATGGTCATGTTGTTAAAATAACATGAGAGATGGGCATTATTTTTGTGAATATTCACTTATATTTCCATTCACACGCTAGGATTTGGGAAAATGACACGTGGAGCGATCCCGTGGAAAACATGACCCGCGAATAGGAATATGTCTAACAGGTGCTGTAAATATTCACGTCGTGCCCTCGGAGCTAGTGGATGGGGCTATGTTGTTGAGATATGGAAAGACACGAGATGGACACTAAGGGATGATTGGGACACTTAACAAATAAAATTTTCATTCTAGTGCCTCTAATTTAACAAAGAAAATTAGCAAAAAACACAAGGGCATGGGCGTCTTCCTCCATGGGAGATGGAATGGCATGGCATAAAAACAATTAATGCAAACTTATTTGTAAATTTTCATATTTATTTTGTAACTTTTAAATGCTTTTAGGATAGAGTTGATTAATAAATTTAAGAAAGATTTTTTTTTT
>APFE030610455.1:0-13339 GCA_000404065.3 Pinus taeda
TTGAGTTATATCTTTTCTGACCGATATATAATTGCATATGCTGGATTTTACGCTTGTATTTGTATCGTTCTTTGCGTGTGCAGGTGTCCATTCACGAGGAGCGTGGGGATTGTGACTAGCTAGAGCAAAGGAACGGGAGCGGCGTTTCTTCTACAACAACTAACGTTGGATTCCAGGTAGATCATCATGATCGATCTCTGATTTATGCAATTAGGAACCTGCTTGTAGCGTTGTGTGATTGTTGCTAGACCCGTGTTGGGCTAGTGGGATTGCCTCTGTCCGCAGAGGGGATTTACCAGTTCAACAGTACCCCTGGAGGCTAAGGGCCCGACCCTGGAGGACACTTGCTCTTGTACCATTACGCGTGGTTTCTATGTGGTTTGCTTATCAACGTGATCTAGTAATCTAACGTGTTTTATAAAGTTTATGTCACATGCTCTGTCGTGTTTAATCCATTAATGTTCCTGAAAACAAAAGTGTTGTATTGACACTGCATCATATTACTATTCCTTTAGTTGTTGGTATAATACGGTTAGTTTCTACAGGATACTGTTGTTCCATTACAGAGTTTTTGTGTTATGCGATTGTGCCTTAACATTACATAATTCATCTTGGAAGCTCTGATTCTATATGATTATTGGATTCTCGAATATTACTGTTTCATCTTGAGATGCAATCGTATGCTTTCTAATTAGAGTGACAACTGAATCAGATTGAGCATGTTGTGTTTATATGGTTTTCAGTGCTGTTCCATCATGTATCCGTAGGCAGTGCTGTTCCACTTGTGTGTACATCTTTAAGAATGAAGGATTGATGTTTGGTTATGACTAATGCACGTGATTTAATAGATTCACAGCTTGTTAGACTTAGTTATTGCTCTATTCCTGAGTTGCTGTTCCATTTCTGAATTGCTGTTCCATTTCTGAATTGCCATTCTATTTTAAGGTTACTGTTCCATTTCATTGCTGTTCGATTTATCTGCCGTTCCATTTCTTGTTATTTGTTATTTTGGTGTGAAGGACAATCTCAAGCTGTAGTGAGCATTGGTATCTGCTGCCCGGCTCCCAGACCCCTGATCTGTTCTCCGATTTCTTTTCCATCAGTTTCTAAAGGGATGGGTTATTGCTACCAAACCCTTGACTGATACATTGCTTAATATCTGAATGTGTGATTTAGCCTTTTGAAGTAGTTAAGTTGTAGACACGCATCCATTTAATTTTGTATTTTCAAACAACTATACTACAAGCATTACTCTGGAAAATGCTAAGCCTCAGATTGAGACACTCTTTGAAATAGAAAAACGTTCCCGGATTGACATATTAATGTGAGGTAACTAGAGGTGAAACAGACCCTTTTTATAGCTACACAATAATGATGATATGGTTGGGTCTATTCATGGAATCGATCAACAAGATGTATTATAATATAAATTAACCATGGGGTGCTTTAAATAATATTGTTCCATGATTTTAAAATGATTAAAATGTGACCATAAGCTTGAAGGAGTACCAAATAGAAAGTCTACATAATACATGGTGGAAGTGCTTCTAATGGAGATATGACATGCACTTAATGGAGCTTTTGAAGGCCTAATTACTTATGAACAAACAAAATAATGCTAAAGTACATGCATGAACTTGGTAGTTGTACAAGGTACTTCATGACACGATATGACTCAAACACAACTGTTATGCCATGACTGTGAGACTACTTCCTAGAGGGTGGAAGTAAGTCAAGCAAGGCTAAGACTATTGTTATGACAACCGAGGGCTTCAAATGTATTTGAGTAAGATGAAAATTTTAGGAATCTTAATGAACTCAAGGGGACAAGGACCAAGGAAAGGCAGGGTAAATGTCATGATGCACTATCATAATCCTTAGTGCATATGTGTGATCATGTTTTGAGGCAAGTCAATAAGAGTAAAAAAATGACATGCATCCTAGAGGGTGTGGATTAATTGAAAGAAGGGTCGGACCTTCAATAACATACGTCTAGGGTTACAATGATGCATGGGGAATATATATATAATTCTTGAAAACCCTAATGCACATGCTGAGGTGTGGGATCATCCAGGAAAGGATGCGCCCCTATAGGCATGTGAATTAGGTTAAAATAGGATCACTCTTTTGACAATCTAGGGCTTATCCCAAACCATAATATGGTCAACCATAAGGGAAGCAAAATTAAAGTCATGCTCATCCACACACAGGTGCCTCCACTAATTGGAAATGTAAACTATAGGAGGATAGGTTTTAGAGTCACGGGGAACTCTTAATGCTCCTCAAAGCAACAAACCTCCAAACCCTAAAACAATCATAAGGTCTACATATGACATAAAACATGGTGAGTGGATGTGATGTGTGAAGCGTGAATGGGTACATCAACAGCGTTTGATAGGAAGGGTCACGGGGAGAGTAACCGGTTGAAGGTCTTATCAAAACCTTAATAGCTTGGGGAAGAGAAGTGGGGACCCAAAATTTTGGATATGGCCAAATTTTTTGGGTGTTGTTGTAGCAGCTACAATAATTGGCGAACCATTAGTAGAATCCAACATCTCTGCCAACATTCGTATAACAGTTCGAGTTTGGATAATGATGCAAGGGAATATTGAACAATCACTATGGGTACCTCTTGCATTACCTTGACCTTTATAGATATGCCTTCCCTTTGTGTCTCAGATAGGTCTTGCTAGTCAATAAACACCTAATTAGAAGTTCAAGCATGCCAATAGTTAATGATGATGAAAATAATGAGGCAGAGGGCTTATTATATTCAAAAATTTTAAGATAGGTTTCTAGCATTGATCTACTGCCAGCAGGCCTCGACAGTACCCTGGTGGAGTCACTCCAAGAAATCATAAATGTTGCTCTGTTGTCAACAAGCCTGGTCAGTACCCTGATGGAGTCGTTGCATCACCTCTCTGTGCAGGAAGCCTTTCTCAATCCTTTACCCTTTATTTATTTTTTCTTCTTTTATGTGCAAATTGGCACTTATTATTGGACGTTTATTACGCCAAGGCGGATGAGCGATCCTGACTTAATTTACGAGTAGAGAGGCTGTTTCTTGTTTGACATAAACTGAAAGATTATCTGATTTAGGTTTGCCCTCATGACATGATTCCACATCTCATCTCCAGGTAGCAGGTGAACCATGAAAACAAGTCATTTAGATATTTAAGACCATGCTGAGCTCAAGATTCAGGTCATGGATATAGGTCATTCAAACTAATTAGGGTTCCCCATAAGAAACTTGGTCATATTTTCCTTGCTAATGACTTTAGACTCATATGAAATATGTCTAGGATGTGACTTTGATGACCGATTCTAAAATAAATGACCTCTTGGAGTAACCATCACCACCACACACGATCATTAGGTGTAGGGTTTTAATACTAGGGCAAGGTGATCATGGAAGTTCTTCTAGGGTTTCAACATGTGTGAATAGGTCAAAGTAATCCATTTACAGTTTCAGCATGCACAAACAGGTGTGATAAAACCAGTCATAGCATCAAAGGATCGAAGGCTCCAAGTTCGTGAAGGCTCGTGCAGTTGCATGCGACATAGGTAACAATGTAAGGCTAGGTCAACGACTAATGTGTGATATGTCGGAAGACAATGCATGTGATGAATAAAATGTTGTGGAAACGCAAGGAATAAATTACCTAATTGCGAATAAAATACCAATGCAATGAATATGTAGAGATTTCATGAGTGGAAGCTTAAATTCCTAATGTCATGCAACAATTGATCAACTATGATAAATAAAACACAACTAGGTATATATAAACCATAAAGAAAATGATAAGAAGAAAACCTTAATCAGAAAATTAATAAGCAAAACCTACAACCTAACTAGTCTAAACCCTAAACCCTAATTTATCCATAGAGGAGGTCAGGTAATGTGAAATCAAATTTCCAATGCAGCCACTGCAGCAGTTCCAGATTTGCAAAAACAAAGATGTCAACGATTAGAATCTGTAAAACGAATTGTGCAAAAACTAACTTGCTCACTAGTGAATCATGCACAACAACAAGAAGGTCACATCTACTTACAGGGAAACATTCCAGAAAAGACCATTCAAGCCAACCTACAATCCAATCCTGGTAAACAAAATCACAAACTTGAAATTTATAATCATCCAACCATGACATACATCCATTCATGCTTAACCATAAATCCAACATAAGTGAGGCATGATGTTGCGTGCTAGCAGAGAAATCCTCCAAATAAGATCCTTTGAGCCAATCAACAACCCTATGATGATATGGAGGATGATCAACTTTATGAATTTGAAAAGAGGGGTTTTCACCGGGTGTAACTGGGATACTGGAGGATTCAAGCACAAAAACCCTAATTTTGGAAACCCTAGTTTGAAGTTGTCCATGGATTTAGTCGAGGATGTGAGGTCCTAACATAACCATCAGTAGAAGCTAAAGTGCCTCACCATCCTGAAAAATCTTTGAACCTTCAAATGAAAAGCTATCAAATATCAGTAGTTTTGTAAGATTAACAGGTGAATGCATATGGTCATCATTAGCTGTGCTAGGAAAACTATCAATGAATATATTGTTGATTGGATAGGATATTTGAATATTGACAGATTGGCAGTTCAACAAACCAGATTCTTTAGATTCCCACGAATGAAGTGAATCAACTGTAAGAGTCTCAGAAAAAGGAGAGGTTAGGCTATTGGTACCTTCACATATAAAGGATTGTAATACCTCTTCTACTTGTATATGTTCACAAACCATCTTGGCTGGGCAACAGTAAAAAATATTTGAGACAATGGCCAGTGCACAAACTAGCATATAGAGGTTGATGCATATCAATAGACATGGGGTGGAAAGGTGTTCGAAGAAACCTCACTCAAATCAGAGGCTTTCCAAGATGAGCTTACATCTGACAAGATGATGTTGAGAGGAGAGTGATGTGTGGAAACCCTAATTTCAAAAACCCTAATTTGACTTGGTTCAGGAGTCTCATTACAAATGTGAGAACCTAACATAACCATCAGCAGAAGCTGAAGTGCCTCAACTTCTTGATGAGTCCCAAAACCCTTAAAAGGTGAATCATCATTTTTTGGTGGCTTCATAGGATCAACAAATGGGTATGAATGATAATCACCTAAGGTGTGAGTGAATATGTTTTTGATATATTGACAATCGTCGAAGCCACCCGTTTGATCAGGTTGGGTATCTGGCACATAAAACTCTTCTTAGATTGAAAGTGAAGAGGAAGTGATGAGAGAAGCATCTTGACTTGGCTGAGATGTAAGGTTTTCTTATTCACATGTTAAAGGTTGCAGATGGAAGATATAATGAACAAGAGATTCAAAACTATCATAATATGTTTGTGGAAAATCACCATGATGTACATGATTGCACCCAACACTAACATGATAAAGTTTTGAATGATTTGCAGAAACCACTAGTGTAGTAAACTCACGAAATAAATTGAGGTATAATGGATGAAAAGGGTCAGATGAAAGGGCACCAATCAGACCAGGACTCACGTTTTTCACATTAGTGTCAGCCAGAGGGAGAAATGTATTTGCATGCATGTCATGGCTTAGGGATTTGATAGGACAATAAACTTTATCTGAGACAAGCCCTGAGTCATTGTCGACAAGTGAATGAAATCCAAGAATAGACCTAGACATATGTTTAATGGGCTCAAGTTGGGTTTCATCAACATGGAGACATGTTGCATAAACATAATTTTCAGATCCAAATTCAAAAGGATGTATGAGAGCTTCAAAAGCAAGACAATTTGATTTATCTCCCTGAAAACAGTTTTCATCATCTGAACCATTTACGACCAAAATTTCATTATGTAACAAATCAGGAGGAGGATGAGAAATATCACAAGTAGTAATTTCCTCCTTGGAGGCTTGAGGTTGTTCCCGAATCAGGGAGATATACAAGACAAGATTAGGGATGAGATCTAGACAAGTTGTAACTTGAAGATTATCATGATACTAATAAGAATCAAGATTTATTTCAGATTGAAGGTGTTGGAAAGAAACAAGAACCAACCGTTGAAAATTTTCACTCAAATACACCCAATCAACATCTCTTTCAAGAAATTCGAAACAAAGATGAACAAATCTAGTAGAAAAATCCTCTAAAGATTCTTTAGGTTTCATCCTAAGCTTATTTATCCTTCTAAACACATCTTGAAAATTCTACCTGTCAAATGCTTATTGGAGCTTACCGATGAGTTGCTCGAATGAAGGGATGGAAGCTGTTGGCAATGTGTGGCACCATTAATTGACGCGACCTTCAAGGGCGAGGGAGAAGAGAACACAAGAAAATTCCTCATCGTTGACCTCGTAAGATCCGAAAAACTTAAGGAAATAAAAAATGCGTTCAGTTATGGATGTTCCATCCTCACCATCAAAATTTAAGTGAGACAAGTGATAGAGATGCTCATCGGGGATTGAACATTAACAAATGGATAAGTTAGAGGAGCACCCTGGGAGAAAGATTTCAGATAGAGCCATTTACAGATATGAGACTAAAATATAGGCTCCAAGGGGTCAACTTATCATCTGGCCCTCCTTCTAGCGCCAATTTGTTGACAGGTTGAAATGTACCGCCAACAACTAGGGGGGTCTCCTCGCTGTGAAGTCCTAATTAGACCTCACATTGTTTGGAATGGGATACCCATCCGATATGTTGGCCCAACTACCAACATGAAAGTTTGCGCTCTTGGTTATCAAATGAGAAGGTGTTAGAGTGGGGACAAGAACTAAATGCCCAGAAAGTGAAACAAAATCAGCCTAAGATTGACAAATTGTAGAAATAGGTACAAACAAGTCTCAACAACAATAAGAAGAGGCATGCCATGAGAGGGATTAGTAGGCCAAAACCAAATCAGACATACATAAACAAGAAAATGCTAGAAGTTAATTGAAAAATAGTTCACAATAGATCACCGACATGGCAGTAAATAAGTAAACACAGATTCGAAAGCAAAACATACATGCAACAACTATGAACCAGTCCATAACATATTTGTAATAACCATGGTTAAAAAATCATGTAAAAAATATATAAGACCACGGTCATGGGACACATATTCCAAGCTGAATGGTGGGAAAAACATCCTAGTGGGTGTTCATTCGTTTTATTATGGATAGAGGAAATCGGCAAAGGCAATGGAAAATACTTCGGAAAGGCATGAGGAATTAATTGGTATTTTATTTATGTAATAAAGGAAATTAGGAGAAAAGGAAGGTGAAAGGTCACAGGTTTCATGTAAGGCGGAAAATAATGGGAATTGAAGAAAATAGAGGCCTCATTGATAAAAAGGCTTATGAGTATCAGTGGGCAGGCTTTGTCAGTGTAGACTTTTGTCGATTCAATTTTGGAGCTCTCTCATTATTCTCTCTCTCTCTCACTCTTGGACACTTAGAGTTTTCTTGGTGCACTCTTGGAGGGTGTGGCATACTTGGAGTTTTAGAGAAAGAAGGCAAAGGAAGAGCAGGAAAGTGCAAGAGGACATCGAGATCAACAACTACAACAAGCTTTTCTTGCAGGTACAGAGTTGCATGTATGTTTTTCCTCACTAGTTTGGCATGCATGGCATATGCATGTGGTTTATTGGTCATGATCTATCACTGGCATGGAGGATTTCCCAGATTGATAGTGGATTTGCCTAGCATTTTCGTTTCTTGGATAACCATGGTGTTGTTGGTTCATTGCTTTGTTTTTTTTGGCTGGTTCTCGTGTTTCCTTAGCTTGGGCTGAGTTACTAGTTCCTAGAGCCTTAGTTGGACAAATGCTCTGGAGCCCTATAACAACTTGGGTTGAGCTACTAGTCCTAGAGCATTGGTTGGACAAACACTCTAGAGGCCTTGGTGGGTTGAGTTACTAGTCCTAGATCCTTGGTTGGAAAAATGCTCTGGAGCCTGATATAAGCTGTGGGTTGTGTTATTAGTCCTGGAGCCTTGGTTGGAACAAAAAATTTGGAGCCCTGGAAGGCTTGTATAGAGACCAATCTAGTGATGGTTTTGTGATGTCTAATCGTGAGGTGGAATCACTGTTTGATGGGTTAAGGTGGTTGGCCTTTGGAAGCACTGAATGGTTTCGTATTGATGTGTTCTATGAGATCCCACATTCATGCTTGGATTATGGAACAAGGGTGAATGGATTAAGAGAGATTTGGCTTGGCCATTATATGGTCAGGTGGAACGTGGAAGTCACATCCCAGGTTTGGATTTTGCATCATTAATATGAGGTTATTTCTCCTTGTATTTCTATGAGTACTATACTAGTTTATATGTGGATTATATGGCTATGATTTCATTGGTATTTATGTTTCTATTATGTTAGTTACGTATATGTTTTATGACACTAGCTATGTATGGCTCTTATCATGTTTTTACTTGTAAATGAATGAACATTGTATCTATGAACTAATGGATGAAATGTCAACTAATGTGTTGAGGCATCAATGCCTCCTAGTGATTCTCACGTAAGTATGAGACCCCTATGCTCAGATATATTACTTACTCTTGTAGATTACATATTTGTGATATGTTTGACAAAATCACTGTCATAGCTAGTAGGGGTCAAGTCAAGGTCTTATTCAAGTAGCTGCATTTGTACTGTCATTTCCCTATTATGTTACTGTTCTGAAGGTGTCATTCAATTCTGGGCAGTGACATGGGCTCCGAGCCTGAAAAAGTGGCTAAAATATCTGGGACGCTGGCACAACACTGAGAAAAAATAGTCCCTAGACGTTGGCATGCCTTCTCATGAGAGCATCCAGAGCCTCCTGGATAGTGGCAGGCTTATAGCATGGGAGCGTCCGAGGGTCAAGTGGTCCAAAATATCAGTGGGACCCAGGGGTTGGTTGGCAGAAAGGTTGGGATGGTTCATGAAGGTCCTATTGTTGATGTTGAAGGTCTGTATAGTGTGTTTCCGTCAGTTCCACTTCCTTAACATGACTTAGGAGGTCGAATCATTTCATAGTGGCCTCTCATCGCATGTTTACCCCTATTGGCTAGTTACTTAGGTAGATGTGGGAGGAGGATGTTACAGAGTGGTATCAGAGCATGGTTCACCACTCTGACTGGATGGGTTGTGTGTTGGTCATGCATCATGTTGATTGCATATGTGTTCCTTATGCTTGTAGTCCATGTACTTGTTTCATTTTCATGGTATTGATCACAAATGTAGTGATGTGGCCATGTAAAGGGTGATGAATTTATTGTGGGATGTGTCATCATGAGTGTATGGTTGTATATGCATTTGCTATACATGTCAATGTCTATATGTTGTTATGCATGCATTGTCATGGTTATGGTTATGCATGTATGGTAGGTCAGACATGCATTGTGAAGTCATTTTATGCAATTAGGTCATCATGATGTTATTGGTATGTTATGATGCTATTGTGTTGGTTGAGATAGAGTAGGAGATGCAGATCATTAAAGTGAAGTTGCAACAATGGACTTCGAGGCAAGAGCATGTTGTCATATAGGTTCGTATGTTAGGCATGCAAGTATGTAGGTTAAGGATTGTTATATGCATTATGGTTATGTGTATGTCTTTAATTTTATTGTTGTTATGGTTACATGTATGATAAAGGCTAGTTTATTAGTGTAGTCATATGCACATCTGTCAGATAGTCATGAATGATAATAACTCATGGTTGTATTCATTTCTATTGTTGTTTTATGTTAGATAACTTGATGATTAGGGTTATTACATTAAGATCTTGATGTTATATGTATCATACTAAATTGGGTTGGAATATGCAGATGGTTAGGGTTATGACATTCAGGTATGAGTAGACTTATTTGTGACATTGTGTTATGCTAATCTAGATTGACTTTGCATACATGATTTTTATGCATGAACGAAAAATGTTTATGAGTTTATGATGATAACATGTTAGATAATGACTATTATGGATATCATGACCTTATTTATGTTTGAGTTGATATGTTGTGAATTTATATCATGCTAACTAGATTGATTGTGTCGACAATATAGCCCCCCCTAAGATACATCAAGGTATGAGGTTTCTTATGTCATATACATGGTGCTTGACTGTTTGATTGTGTCGTCTATTTAGTGTTTGAGTGTTTGGTGTCTATTATGTTGTCTAGTTGATTTATTTAACATGGTATGTTTGCAAGTTGGTTGGATGTTTGATGAATTGCATAATATGAGTATGTGTTCCAATGATCTCATTTTAAGATGACTGTACCAATACATATGTGTTGAGATAGCTGACATGTACTTGAGTGTAATAGGTGACAGTTGAGAATTATGTCTAATGACTATGAGATGACTATAAATTATGACATAACTGTTAGTCTTGGTAAAGGCTGATTTCAAATTGATAGATATGATTATCTTAATATTTGGAACATGTGGTTGACATTTGTGAGCAGTTGCAGGGAAACATGCTTGGTATTAGCGTGACAAGGTAACAATTGATTTGTTTATATAACTAACAGTTGGATGATGTGATAGCGCATAATAAGAATCAATTGTAGTGAGGTAAAAGGTAAAAGAAAGGAATTGGGTAAGAATTCCTTTAGCTATGTTTGGAAACCCTAATTCCAAACGAATGAGTGCTTTGCATATAGGAAGTATTATTAATATTAATCTTGTCTGAAATTATGTGGATATGTGCTAGATTTGTGAACATGTAGTTGACATATATATTAGCTAGTTGCTAGTTACAGGTGGATCTATCAAGGGAATCAAATTGCCTTGAGAGATGGTGTGGACATGTTCAGTTGAAAGCAACATTCTTGGCACAACAAGGTAAGGTAAATGGTGAATTTTTATTTTTATTTATGCACCAACAATTATTTGTTTATCGTAATAGGATGTAGGGGATTGCATGGCAAAGCAACCTCCATGGAATCTTGAAGAAGGCTTAGGTTGAGCTTTCCTTTGGAGGCTTTGGGAACCATGGGGATTGATTCATGGTGCTTGTTTCTAGTCTTGTGCTTTTGTTTTTTGTGATTTGTTGTGCTTGATTTGTGACTTTGTTTATGTCTAGTGTATGTCCATACCACTTTGTTTGTGGTGTCATATTGTTATTGGTTTTCTTGGTTGTCTTTTGCTTACTTCTTACTATTGCATTTTATGTTTTCAGAGTCTTGGGAATTGGTTGGGAAGAAGAAAATTAATGGAGCTTGGGGAGATCAGTGTGGTAACCAATAGGTAATGTAAGACATAGATGGAGCTCAATGCATGAGTAAGCACAATGGAAGGTAAGACTATGACAATCGGGTGGACTAGTTGGGTCCATTGTAGTAAATGGATGGTGGTAGTACATACATGATAAAGTTAACTAGAAAAGGTAAAGTAAATGGATTTGAGGCATCAAATGCCTTGGCTATGTTGGGAACGATTGTTCTCAATATTGTGCATGGTGTGCACAGATAAAGGGAGTTTTCTTAACCTTGACCTTATGATATCTAGTAATTGTGTTGTGATCATGATTTTGATGATGTTTGTATATGTAAACATGTATGTATGTATGTATGTCATGTCTAATAGGGTCATCATGGATCATGGTTGTTTAATGCTCATGTTTATATGCATATATGTATATATGTACGTTGTTATATGACAGGGTCATCAACGACGATGATTGTTTTATCTTGATGTTTATATGTATACATGTATGTATCTATGTTGTTGTCTGATAGGATCATGATTGTTTAACACTAATATTTATATTTATATATATGTATGTATGTATGTCACTGTCCGATAGGTTCGTTAGGAATCATTCTTGTGGAGGAATGACTTCTTATGCAGGTGAATGGCATGAAGAGGTTCCTGGTTTATGAGGAATCAAGTGGGAAGAGTAATAATGAAAAATATATGAGGTTAGTATCATGTGGTTATGACTTGATATTATGTGATTTTACTATGTCTATATTTATACTATGACAAGTAACATTGAAGGATACATCAACAAAATGAAAGAAGTGTAGTCTGCAACATGTTGGGACAAACACAGATAATATACTGGAATCAAGGTTGCTTGGTAGAGACAATGTGGTTTTGGATGTGTGGTAATATTGTTGTGCATATGTTGTATATGTTGTACATGTTGCATCTATGATGTTGTGCGCATGTGGTGTGGTGTATATATAGTGTGTGTACATGTTGTTTATGCAATGTGATGTACAAGGTGGTACAGATAGTGTTGTGCAAGTATTGCATATGCATTGTTGGGTATAGATGGTGCTATGTACATGTTGGATATGCGGTGTTGTGTACATATTGTACTATGCATATGATAGATATGTGGTGTTGTGTGCATATGGTGTTGTGCACATGTTCGATATGCAGTGTTGTGAACATAGGGTGCTATGTACATGTTGTATATGCAGTGCTACATACATATGGTGTTGTGTGTGTATTGTACATTTGGCATTATGTACATATGGTGTTGTGTGCATGATTGTGCATGTGGTGTTGTGTACATGTTGTACATATGGTGTTGTGTGCAGGTAGTGTTGTGTACATGTCATGCATATGGTGTTGTGTACATGTGGTGTCGTGTACATGTCGTGCATGTGGTCTTGTGTACGTCTAGAGTTGTGTACATGTTGTACACGTGGTACGATGTACATGTGGCATTGTGTACACGTTGTGTAGGTGGTGTCGTGTACGTGTGATGTTGTGCACACATTATGCAAGCGGTGCTTTGTACATGTGGTACTGTGTACATGTGGTATTATGTGCATGTCATACATGTTGTGTTGCGGGCATGTCATACTATGTATGTGCATTGTGTAGTCATGGTATCATGACATGTGTATTCGTTATGTTGTACTCTGTGGACGTATATGTAACGCATGGTGTTTTACATCAGGTATATATGTATGTATTGTGTCATACATCGTGTGTAGGTGTATGTATTGTGTTGTGGTGTACACCGGATGCAGGCATATGTATTGTGTTGTGTTATACACTAGGTGTAGGTGTATGTGTTGTATTTCAGGAGTAGGTGCATGTATTGCATGGTGTTGTATGCCATGTTTGATGCACACTATGTGTATGTGCACATGGTTGAGAAGGCACCCGGTGTTTTTTTAGAAATGGCAACAAGAAATTCCAGTTTAATTTGTCCTTTAATTAAACTGAGAATTAAAATTGAATTCTATTTTCATAGAAACTTGTAAATAGTTAATTAAGTTTAATTAACTTAATTAGCTTAGGAATTTCGAGTTGGAAGTCTTTCTGTAGTCATGTGTATGTTCTCCCTAAGTTTTAGGGGTCCAATATGAGTTTAAATTGAGTTGGAAATTAGATCACTCATTTTACTAAGTTAAGTTCAGTTAAATTAGTT
>APFE030610455.1:14097-52266 GCA_000404065.3 Pinus taeda
TAGCTTCCGCTGGTTGAAAATAGACATAGATTCTTGTCTTTTGCTTTAGTAAATTGCATGAGATTGTGAATCTATAGGATTTTCTACATGCTTTTCGGGTGTGGAAAGCGATCCAGAGTGCGTACGGAATAAAGACAAAGCTAGAAACTAATTCTTGATTAAAGGATAAGTATCAACATTTTATTTCAGTTTTATTATGCATGTGATTTATGATTCTTGTCTATGATGATTACATGTGATATATGATTCTGGTTTATGATGGCTACATGTGGTTTATGATTTTGATCTATGATGGTTGTGTTTTGAGCTAACCTGATGTGACATGTTTATACATGATGATTTTGTCAAAGATGCTAGTTTGCCTTCTTGTGATAGGAAGCGAACATAATTGCAAGTGTACCTTATTGACAAGCTACCAATGAGGTATGATTTGAAGTTATTCAATTTATTTTAAATCTAATGGCATTTATGCGTTTGGTACAGGAATGCATGAACATGCCCCGTTGGGTGGTTGAAGTTGATTGCAAGAATTGGCAACATTATTGAAAGGAATTGGAACATGCAACAGTATGATGGTAAAGCCTTTAGGAGCAGGGCCATTGTGGGACACTGGGACCCAATAATGTCCATTGGTTTCCATGAGCCTGCTATGGTCGACATGATGGTTTTGAGGTAGAGATATGCCTTGGTTTTTGGACCTTCCGATGCGAGGAAACCTTTTTGAGGGATGGACTGCCCAGGATGGGGGTGCTAGTGAAACTTGGAACATGTGTGACTGCACGAAAGGGGGTGATCAGATTTCTCAAGCGATTGTGTAGCAGAGAAGGGAAGGTCGGGGATGGATTTTTTTTTTTCATTAGAATTTCCAGATGGAATCATACGCACATTGGGAATATTCCCTGGAACAATAGGCCGACAACTGTTCACTGAGAGGACAAGTAGTGCTAGATTATAACGCTGGAAATTAAATGTAGATTTGACTTTGACAGTGGGTTCTAGACTTTTTGGGAAGGAGGTGAGTCCTGGTATTACTTTGAGGGTGGAGGTGTGAGCCTCTGGATTCCCTTGTTGTGGATGTAGGCATCGTATCCTTTTATTTGTTAGTTGAGCAAATGTGCATGTGTTTAAATGTGTATATCATTGTAAATATTGTATCGAGCTAGATTTATAAAGCTCCATAGACAATATGGTTATTTGTTGGTTGAAGAAAATGTGTATGTGTATATATGTGGTTATTATTGTAAATACCGTAATGAGTTGTGTTATAAAGCTCCAGTAAATGGTATGTTTGTCATGTTTTAGCAGATGGTCATCATAAATATTGCAATGAGTTGTGTTATAAAGATCTATGGGAAGTATGTTTTGTTTTCATTGGTCTTGCTGGTTATAGGTGTCATTGAACACCGAGGACGGTGTTCCCCCAAGGGGGAGGGTTCTGTAACAACCTTGGTTAAAAAATCATGTAAAAAATATATAAGACCACGGTCATGGGACAAGTGTTCCAATCTGAGTGGTGGGGAAAACATCCTAGTTGGTGTTCATTTAGTTTATTATGGCTAGAGGAAATTGGGAAAAGCAATGGAAAAGACTTTGGAATGGCATGAGGAATTAATTGAAATTTTATTTATGAAATAAAGGAAATTAGGAGAAAAAGAAGGTGAAAGGTCACAGGTTGCATGTGAGGAGGAAAATGAAGGAAAATAATGAAAATTGAAGAAAATGGAGGCCTTATTGATAAAAGGCTTCTGAGGATTAGTGGGTAGGGTTGGTCACTTTAGACTTTTGTTCGTTTAGTTTTGGAAAACTCTCCTTATTCTCTCTGTCTCTCACTCTTGACACTTCAAGTTTTCTTGGAGAACTCTTGGAGGGTGTGGCATACTTGGAGTTTTAAGAAAGAAGGCAAAAGAAGAGCAGGAAAGCACAAGAGGTCATCCAGATGAACAACTACAATGGGTTTTTCTTATAGGTACTGAGTTGCATGTATGATTTCCTCACTAGTTTTTGCATGCTTGGCATATGCATGTGGTTTATTGGTCATGATCTGTCACTGACATGGAGGATTTCCTGGATGGACAGTGGATTTTCCTAGTGTTAATTTTAGATAAAAATGGTATGTTCTATGCTTAAGAAAATTTAATTCAATGTTCCTTTAGCATCCTATTAAAGCCTTGAAAATAGTTGCTACAACATGGGGGAAAACCACCCGGTCCAGACCTTGGTTAGTAGCTCAGTTTCCATTTGTTGTAGTGGCTCCGATTGGAGATAATGTGACCAGTTTCCCAGAATAGATTTTGATAGTGTTGATGGGGTGATATATGACATAACAGGGGAATGATTTAGCTAAGTGTAATCTAATCTAAACTACTAAACACATGCATATATCCTAGTTTAAACACTATTTAAATATAAATATACCTAGGAATTCAATACAATATGTGATCTACAAAAATGTCCTACAACAATTGGTAATATAGATCATTCAATTGTAATAAGAAATGAAATCGTTTAACAGTGATCGTTTTGGATAAATAGTTAGCCAAAACAACTGTGAAAGATATATCACATATAATCGTTCATGTATTCAAAATAAAGTCAAAGCCAACATCATGCAAAAGTGCAATAATGCTAAACTTTAATTCATACTTTCACACATAAAACAATTAAAAGGAGAAGTATTGTATGATACATAAATAAAATAAGATCATAAGATAAAATTACCACATATGACGAGTTTTGCTCATGTGCTTCAGCAATATTGACCAAATTTAAATCAATCTAAAATATTCTAAGAGTACAAAAGTGCATTTTAGTAGAGCATGCTAGATATTTAAGAGAAAATAGATCATGTTCCATTCATTCCATCAGAACCTCCTCAAAAGTACAGAAGTGAAATGTTTCAAAGAATGTTTCTGATAAAAATTTTGGACCCCTCTCTAAATGCATGAGAGGGGTTTAAATACTAAACTATAGGTCCTAAAATAGATTATTACAAAAATAGATGAGATGGTTAAATGACCTGCCTCAGATCATGTGAAAATAAAACTAAAAATAAAATAAATTAAGTGACTAATTGTTTTGCATTCGATCTTTGAGATTGCAAATATCTATCATAGGCTTGAGCTGCGTCGGTTGGCCGATCGCAAATTTCAACTACCCATCATATATAACATTTGTTAGCGCTGGCACCATTTTTTTTTTGTGGAGGTTGTTAAGCATCTCAAGGTCATCCATTGGATGTATGGTTTTACCAAGAATCCCAGTACGCTTCCCAGTTTAGCTTGTTCATCTGTTTGATCACCTCCTGTTTCCTTTGTTGTTTGTCTCCACTACTGCTCTAATTGTTTCACATTTTGAAGAAATCCTGGTATGCTCTCTATAACCAGGTTGGTGCTATGTAGATTTTCGTTGATGGCTTCTATTACGTTGTTTGTTGCTGCTTCTGCGATTGTTGTTGCCCTTTCCGCTTGCTTGAGCCGAGGATCCCAATATGTGAACAAGATGTCTTTATGCGATTCCTCCAGTTTTGGCAGATCATCCTTTCTCCCTTCTTCTGATTCTTGCTAGGTGATAAAGTCATAAATATTTTTATGGATTTCGTCATACTCAAGTCTCATATTGAAAACTTGGCTTGTTAGCTTATCACTGATCTCACAATAAGGACTTATTTGCGAGATTTTCTGGAAAAGAACTTCCTTCTACTTGGGAGTTAAGACTGAATGCTTCTTTTATGAACTCATCGATTTGTGGATTGTCTTTATAACTATCTGTCATAGCTTGTATTCATGCATCTCTTTCCGCTAAACTGGCCTGATGTTGTATTCACATCTATTCAAATTCTTTCTATAGCTGGGTTACTTGTAATTCTACTTGTCGATTGGATTTCTCCTTTACCAATTGTTGTTCCAATAACATAATTATTTGTTCCTTTTCTTTAAGCAACATTTGGACCTTTCTTGCTTTGTCAATAATTGTCGTAGCATAGGATCTTGCGAATTGCGATAATCTTGTGAGATTTTTAGATGGGTCCATGGGCGAGTCCTTCCATACAATGTCCATTGGTTCATTGTTAGGAGTTGTAATAGCTGCAACGTCTAACTTTATTTTCTTCCTCTCTCTTGACAACAACTTTGTGGGTAGGACTGTAAAATACAACCAGTGGAGAAATTTCCTCAATTCTCAAAATGATTTCTAATGTGGGGTGGTAGGAATGAGCTCAACATCCTGAGTGCCTATAGTTTTTTCTACTGTCGTTTCTTGAGTTGACTTGTGTTGTTATTGCTTAGGAGTCTGTATCTTAGATGTTTGTTCATCTGTGTGAATATTCTTGTTGAAATGTTCCCATTCCTTTTCCAAATCAATAACTGGGGTTTTTGCTAATTGATTAGATGTAGAGTGAACTTTTCTCTGTTTCTTTGCTATGGTTTGCTCGGTTGTTTCCTTTGTAGTTCTAGTTGTGTCCTTTTCGGATTCTTTACTTTTATTGCCTCCCCCATTCCGAGATTGGTGCTCTAAGTGCTTTGACTCATGTGTAGATCTTTCTTGGATTTATTCTTCGAAATTCTCTTTGGAGATATCCTCCAAGGTTACACTAGGAGTTGGCTCCCTTATTGGTTCAATATCCAGTAGGTCCAACGAGACCTTCAATAATCTCCTCTTTCTATACACATGGAAAGATTCAACATCATCTGGGGCAAAAAGTAGTGATTCCAAATGTGTCACTTCTGAAAATGTTTCTTTTTGTAGGAAGAGATCATTTAAGGCGTCCTCCTCATGGGTGAATGGTTTTACTTTCACCATAGTAGTGAAGTCTTTAGCAGTGCCATTTGTGTCATACTGCCTTCCCGGGATTGTATCTAATTTTAAAGACTTCATGATCTCTGCTTCTTTGCATGCATGTCCAAAATCATGTAGCGCAAACGCACCACGTTGCAATGGAAATGTAGGCAAAATGGCCTTCTTATGCTCTTTCAATCCTTTGCTCAACCCACAATCCCCTGTCGTTTGGTACGCTATTTCCCTTGCCATTAACTTGTCGAGGAAATAGTATGGGAGAACATGCGGTGAAGCAATGCTCCCAAATAATCTGATATAGGTAAATTTTTCCTCCCCAAACCATCTAGCTATAGGAAAGATATCCACTTCAGCTTATTTTGAAAATCTAGGGGCGGTTGTGTTGTAGACTTGTTTATGGATGGGTAGCATAACTCCTTGACAAATATTATAAAAATCGGGGGGAAATTGAGACTCCCACAAAATCTTATGGTACACATGGATCGAAAGTGGTTCACACGCAGTCCACTTCCATCCCATAATGGGAAATTTGGAACTAAAACAAATTGCGTCCATTACAAAAGCGCTCATGGAAAATGAGGGATAAACCCTTAAAGAAGGACTTATCTTTCTCCTATATTCCATAATGGCTTTTTGCCAAATTATCAGGCAAAATTTGAGCCTAATTCATTATTGTTGCATTCACAGCTGCATCTATTAATGGAAGCCATTTTGGGGAAAATTTGGTGCCATCGGGTTTACCAAATAATCTACATAGCATGGCTGCTACAAAACTATAAGGGGGAGAGATAGATGTCGTAGAATACATACCCATCTTATCCCATTTGAGCTTTCCTTCACTTGCTGTCTAGGCCCACGTGACATCTGTAGGGTCTTCATTTTTCTTAGCAAATTGTTCGAGGAACTATTTATTGTAGAGCTATTATGGCTCTGGTAAATGGTATATTAACCGTAGGCTGTCTACTAAAAAATATTCCATAACCTATTGCTTGTGATTCTTGAATTCTCTGTCCGAGACATCCACCACATATATTATCGACTTGACCATATCTGTGTATGGGATTATCTTCGGTCTTGCAGCTATGTATTGTAGGAATGAGCACGTTGTCTCAAAGTGGGAGGTGTCAGAGGAAACATGAGAATCGGTCATGGCCTTTGCTACTAATGGCCTTGGTTTTTCCTCTTCTAACAAATCATACATGGCCTCCCAAGTTGAAGTTCCTCTGTGTCTGGTGCATGTAGTATCAAAGAAAAGAGGGATCATTTCTGACCTTTCAGGTGCAACTGCCTTTCCCCTCTTTACCATTGCTTCTATCGACTCTTCCTGATTTTTCCTGAAACGGAGCAAAGCAGAAGATATCAGATAGAGGTAAGCGAGAATGAAAATGAGGATGAATGATACAGATAACCTTGAAAAGGTGACAAGAAAGGAGTTTTAATTAAACACAGATGAAAAGATATCATATCACGTCAATCCGCTTTTGAAAATAAATGTCATTAACCCATACTAAATATCCACTAATGGTTCCTTATCACTACCTTTATTGCTCATTAATGTTTCGCATCGTAAAACGGGAAGGAAAAATTTTAAGGCAGTGAGCTTTAGTTTGCGAGAATGTCGATTTTGTGATTGTGATGCAATATCGCAAATCACATTATCGCATAATTGATTGTGCACTTTCTTGGAGTTCCTAAGGTTCCTGTGGGATGAGAGATGCGGGATAAGTAGTGTGTTCTTTAAAGCATAGCTTTTTTGATGGAATTTTTACCTTATAAAACGTTTTTGTTGTGTGGCGGACTTAAGTGCTACTTTATGACATATGCTTTAACTAGGTCCGGGCTTTTATCGCATTTCACAACATCGCGCAATTCGTAAGATTTCAGACCTTTCTTAAGTGTTTCAGATGTGATGCGATAAGGTTGACCGTCTCATCACAATATTGCATTTCGCATGTTTCAACATGGTTCGTGATAGCGCGTTCTTTGTGAATGATGATATGCGATACAGGTTTTTGTTTTAATAGGAAATGCCTTATGCCTTAGTTTTAAATGAAAAATCCTAATGATATTTAGGTTAAGTGCGGTGATTCCTTTTGATCATTTTTCGCGAGTTTTTCTTGTTAACAAGGCTCTTGACACACTTGGTCTAGCGGTATGCGAAAAGGCGAGTATTCGCTAGCTTTCAAAGGGTTTTGGCTTGATATCTTGATTTATTCCAAAAATTTAAAAGAAAGTGTCTAAATGCTAAATTTGTTTTTTGGAAGGATTTTATCAAGAGTCCATATGTATTAATAGAATACTAGCTATTCTATTAAAAAATGGGGGGGTTGTTGAATAGCACAACAATTGGTGATTCACTAGAAGAACCAATTATCTCTGACTGTTTTTTGAAATTTCTAAAAACTTCCAAAATAAAGGTAGTTCAGAAAAATAAAAATACATGAAATATGAGATAAGTAACATTTCGTTGAATAAAAAAACAAAATCTACTTAATTATCATCCATTTGATTATCCTCTTCAATATGAAAATTGCTTTGTTCACATGAGCCATTACTTGGTTTTAAAGATAAAAACAGGGGACTCTCGCAAATTAGCTTTTAGATGTACTCAGTTGTCATAGGTAGAGCCTTTGCTGCCAGCTAACATCCATAGCTTTGACATTGTTACCTTTTAACCAACAATGATTCAGTTTCCCATCTAGGTAAGAGTGCAATTTTTAAAGATAAATTCAGATTCATATACTTTCTTTCTCATTCTTTTCTAAACAATTCCTTTTTCTTAAAATTTTCATTTTTCTTCTTAAAGGTCATTGTCTTGGTTTGGTGGCCAAAATTGACAATGCCATTCACTGGTTGTAACTTTAACTGAACAAGTTGGCTCATGATGAGACCCCTTGTCTTTTGATTAATCATAATGTCAAGCCATTACCCTGTTTTGATATGCAGTATTGGTAATGCTAGCTTGTTACTTCCCTATGATCATGGTAAGTCGACTCTTGATGAGACCTCTTATCCTTTAAGTTTAAGCATATTTTAAAATTACACTCTAAAAAGTGAAAACTCACTAGATGGGGAGAATCATTAACTCAATAGTTTCTAGATGACAATTATAGAGTTAAAGATGCTTCTTTGAAGAGCGTCCTTGCTTTGTTATAAATACTTTTCTTAACTGATGGTAGAACAAAGGTTCTTTTACAAAGTTGAGGTTTACCAAAGGACAACTAGTTTTGGTATAGGACAAGCAATTTCAGAGAAATAGAATGTAGCTTATGCTTCAAATGTAAAAATAATCTTCTTAACAATCTCTACTTATACAAGTGAAAATTCAAAATATAAAAGAGACTATTATTATAAAGGCCAAAAGTAAATGCTACTTAAATTTTGTTTTCCTAAAAAGTAAAAACAATAATATACAATGAATAGAAGAGATTATCTTCTATGAAAAATATTTCTTCAGGATCTGCCCATTAACAGGCAGAGAATCTCTCTTGCCTGATAAATCTTGCAATAAAAAGGTTGATGGGCCTGTTTGTTCCACAATCTAAAATGGTCCAAACTACATTCTTTGGAATTTCGTCTGATTACCTTTTTCCTCGTGTGCTTTATTCCATTTCAATACCAAGTCTCCGAGCTGAAAGGGTTTTAAACTTACAAAATTTGCATCAAAAGAAGATTTGACTAACTGTTGATGATGTGCATGTGTAATTTTGGCATTTTCCCTTTCTTCTTCGAGCTTAAGGATTTGTGATTGTCTCACTTGTATAGAAGAGGAAGGGGTTTCTTCAATAACTTGAACTAGGGCTAGAGAGGGAATAGCTACATTTGTAGGGAGGATAACTTCTTTCCCATAGACCAAATTAAAAGGAGAAGTGCCAATTGAGACCTTCTGTGTTATTGGATCTACCCATAGAGAAAATATTAAAGGTTTGTGCCAGTTTTTATGACTTTGGTCAATGGTTCATTTGATAATTCTTATGAGATTTTTGTTTGTAGATTCAGCCAAGCCATTTCCTTGAGGATAATAGTTAACATAGTATTTAAGTTTAAAACCTCTTTTAAGAGGAAATTTTTTCATAGCATTGCCTGTAAAATATGATGCATTATAAAACATGAGGGTAGATGGCAGACCAAATCTGGTAATGATAAACTGATCAATAAATTCAATGATGTTTTTAGAATTGGCTACCTTAAGTGGAATTGATTCCACCTACTTTGTGAAGTAATCAGTTGCTCTAGGGATATATTTATGCTACTTTGAAGAGTGAGGAACGATCTCACCTATTATGTCTAGGCCCCATTGTTCTAATGGTTGTTCAATGTTGACACGTTGCAATGGTAATGCGGGTTTCCTCTGTCTCCCAGTAGTTGTTTGACAAAATTTACACTTCCTTACATAATCGTGTGCATATTTAAATAAGGTTGGCCAATAATAGCCAACCTATACGATTTTATGTGTGGTTGTGTCCCCTCCAAAATGTCCACCAACTCGTCCATCATGGAGTTCCTGCAAAACCTTTTTTTCCTCCGATTTTTAAAGACATCTAAGCAAAACATATACATAATTTATTCTAAACAACACATTATTGATGATTTGATATTGTTTAGCTTTTAACCTCAAAGCCCTTTTTCTTTTGTAACTTAGTTGCATAGGGGCATATCCATTTTTCAAATAAAAAATGATATCAACATATTTGGATTCAGTGTCATTGAGGCTTACCTCATATACTTGTATATCATCCCCTGAATCTTATAATGCTGTTAAATTGGATGATCTTGCTAACATTATGCAAAAACCTTTACCTTTTACAATTTTGGCTAGTCTAATCTCAATGTCATATTCTTGCAGTGCTATTACCCAATTTTCCCTTTTCTCACCCACATCTCTTTGTCTTAACAGATTTCTCACTGCTGAGAATGGGACTACTACCTTGGTGTGGGTTTTGAGGAGAAAAGGCCTAAAATGCTTTATTGATTTGAAAATAGAGAAAGCTTGTTTTTCAACATCTGAGTATTTTAATTCAGCCCCCTGCAAATTGGAGCTAAAGAAAGAAATCGACACTTTGACTTTATCATCATTGACCTGTGTTAATATAGATGCATATGATTTCTTGCAAGCAAAGGTATATAAAATGAAATTATTAGAAAAAAATGATGTTGCTAGTGTGGGAGCATTCAAGATTGCTTGTTTAATCAGATCAAAGGCTCCATGCTCAATATGTCCCCATTCAAAAAGAGAATTTTTCTTAATCATAGATTGGAGAGTTAAAACAATTCGTGAAAAGTTAGGGACAAATCTTTTGACAAAATTTATCTGACCTAGGAAAGATTAAATGGCTTTATTGTTATGAGGTAAAGGGATTCCAAATATTTCTCTTATCCTAGCAGGATCAATGTGAATCCCTTCTTTGGATACAATAAATCCAAGGAGCTTTCCTTCACTCATAGCAAAGAAAGATTTCTTGGGATTGAGAGAAGTTCCATACCTATAACAACACTCAAAGATTTGTTTTAAATCCTTTAAATGACTACCACACCTTTTTGAGTACACACTTATATCATCTAAATAAATTACCACTAATTTTTTTTTTTTTCTAAGTAAAAGTAATCTATAATATGTACAGAAAGATACAAAGAGGATAGGGCCTCGACCAAGGTATCATAAAGTATCAACAAAATCTGGACTGCCCCAACATTAGGGAAACCGGTCGAGTGAGAGCAGAAACTTCAAAGATGGTATCCCTTCTCAAGTCCAGAACCCACAAAAGAAACAGTAAGAAACAATAAGTCCAGATCCACAGCCGGCCTCGAACTATCATCAGGTAGCCCCTGCCTATTCTCCGTCCCTTGGTTTCTGCCAATGCGATATTGCAATGTGATTTGATTGCAATCACATATCGTTGTATGTCAAGGCTTTTCCCTTTGGTCTCCCCATGCTGCGATCCGCCGTCGAGTCCACATCATTGCATCGCACATATGAAGGTGTAAAGGCTCCACCCCTTGGTTTCCGCCGATGCGATATTGCGATGTGATCTAATCGCAATCACATATCGCTATATGTAAAGGTCTTTCCCTTTGGTCTCCCCATTCTATGATCCGCCATCTGATCCGCGTCATCGTATCGCACATATGAAGGTGTGAAGGCTCTGATGCGATATTGCGATGCGATCTAATCGCAATCACACATCGCTAAATGTTAAGGCCTTGCCCTTTGGTCTCCCCATTCTGCGATCTGCTGATATTGGGATGCGATCTGATTGCAATCATATATTGCTGTTAATTACTATCCGCATCCGGGGGTTGGGCTTCCTTGTGCACCAGGTCAGTGCAAATTTTCAGTTGATTGTGATCATTGATGATGTTGAGAGGGCCGTAATGTAGGATTTGGTCCTGATCAACTCCAATGTTTGCTAGGAGATCAAAAATTTTGTTACTGTCCCTTTTAACATGCATAAAAGTTATTGCTCTCCTATTTTTGATCCATGTCTCTAAAGTTTCAAGCCTTGCTAATAATCTCCAGCTGTGGGCAGCTCGTGAAGCCGCATTTCCTTGTTGGATTAGTGTGGCCATGTTGAGAAGGATTTGAGTGTCTCCTCTTATAAGTATGGGATAAAAATTGTGTTGATCAGCTAACTGCATACCTTGCCATAGTCCTTCTAGTTCCGCCGAGTTGTTCGTGTCCCATCCTATGGATCCAAAGTACAGTAGTAGGGGTTGGCCCTCATGATTCCTGAATATGCCTCTGAATCCTGCTTTGCCTGGGTTGCCCTTGGAAGCACCATCAAAATTAAGCTTGATCACTTTATTTGGGGGGTGAATCCAATGTGAGGGTGGCCTAGTTGCATTATGAGGTCTATTGGAGTTCAATTGAGCTTGTGGGAGTTGTATATTCCAATTATCCCATATGCTTAGTTCTTGTGGCTGTGTCGGAAAGTCCTCAGTCATCCATTGATGTAAAGCTAGAGTTTCTTTGATATTCTGACATAGGTTATTCCATATGATTTCTATGGAGGTTTTTTGATTTTTGAAAATTCGTTATTTATTTCCTTCCATATTGTCCAAAGTAGGAGACCTGGCAAGATGTTCCACAACCTGTTGAGAATTTTTCTATTGTATGGCTCTGGAGTCCAATTGCTAATGGTGCTTATGATATCCCCAAGAAGTCTGCAGGGTCTCTAGCATCTGAAAGTGAGCTTTTCCCAGAGTTGGTTGGCCATGTGGCAGGAATCCATGATGTGCTGAATGGTTTCTTCATTGTTCTGACAATTGGGGCAGTAAGAAGGACCATGAAATCCTTGTTTGATTAAGTTGTCCCATGTGAGAATTCTCCCATGATATAGCAACCAGATGAAGGTGGAGACTTTGGGCCAGATCCCAGTTGTCCATATACGATTCCAAGTAGGATCAATTGGATCCTGAGAGTGAGACATTATCTGGTAAGCTTCTTTGGTGGTGTATGTTCCTCTCGGTGTGTAACCCCATCTTAGAACATCGCTACCTGTATTAAATTTAATTTTCATGTTGGTAAGCTCTTTGTGTATCTCCATGCTATAAGCTTACGCTTCTTGTTGTACTATTTGCTCCACCGGTTTCCACTGCCTGAATCCATGTGTATTGCTAGGATTCCAGTAATGTGCTACAATGTTCTCCTGATTAGTGTCATTTCTATTATGATTTGTGCCTAGTATGAGTATTGCAATTTTGGGTCGCCGTTGCCAGGAATCCATCCAAAAATGTGTTGTTTTCCCATCCCTTATCTCCCAGAAGCTATGCTGATGGATGATTTCTTTGTGTTGCTTGGCTGCGTTCCAAATTAAAGATCCTTTAGGCATGGTATTTATCCTTATTAGTTCTTGTTGTGGTCGGTTGTTGGCATACTTTGCTGTCCATAATTGCACCCATGGCTTCTGTGGACCAGAGACCAATTGCCACCATATTCTGGCTCCCATCAAGATGTTGCTATGTTGTGGATCGCGAAAGCCGAGACCCCCTTGCTTTTTAGGCTTGCAAACCTTTTCCCAATTGACCAAGGCCCATTTTGCTGTTTTGTCCTGTAGAACCCCATAAGAAGTTGCATTGTAGATTCCTAATTTTCTTTAGTACCCATTTTGGAGCAGCAAGTATAGAGAACAAATAGAGGGGCATGGATTGTAGAACTACTTTAATCAAGACTAATCTGCTTGCCTTGTTGAGAGTCCTATGAGTCCAAGACTGGAGCTGACTGTCCATTTTCTCTAAGAGTTGATGCCAGGAAACATGCTTTAAGGCAGAATCTATGAGTGGTGCTCCTAAATACTGAGAAGGAAGCTTGGCTTGAGGGAAGCCTATGATTCGAGCAATGATTCTTTGGGTGGTGATAGGGGTGTTTAAGAAAAAAATTTGAGATTTGGTGGTATTGATGGTTGTGCCAGAAGCAAGAGAATGTGTCTAGAAGTAATTTGAAGGTTCTGGCTTCATTAACAGAGGGGTGACCAAAGAGCATGTTGTCATCAACGAATTGCTGATGTGTAATAGTGGTGGAACCATAGACAGAGAAACCTATAAGATCATGAGAATGAGCAGAGTGCTTTATGAGACGGCCAAGACCCTCAGCCATAATGATGAAAAGAAATGGGGACAGAGGGTCCCCTTGACAAATTCCCCTTGACGGGTGATACTGTTTAGAGGGGATACCATTAACAAGGACAGAGCATAGCAGAGAGGAAACAAGGGTCATTATCCACCTTACCCAGGTCGGGCTGAATTCGAAGGCCGTTAGCACACTCTTTATGTAAGTCCAGCTGAGCTTATCAAAGGATTTGGAAAGGTCGATTTTCAACAGCGTTTTGGCCTGTTTGCTTTTTATGAGAGAGTGGATGGTTTCATGAGTGAGAATAATGCCATCCAGAATTTGGCAATCTTCGACATACCCATATTTCTCTGGGGAGATGAGAAGAGGGAGGAGCGATTTGAGGTGATTGGCTATGACTTTCGAGATAATCTTATAGATAACACTGCAAAGGGCAATAGGCCTGAACTTCTCCGGAGTGCTTGGTTGAGCAACTTTAAGAATAAGGGCGATGAAGGTTGCATTGAGTGAAGGGAGTAACCAGTGCATGACTCTAGATTTTTCTACCACATTCTAAACATCTACTTTGATTAAATCCCAAAAGTGGTGGTAAAAGTTGGACGTGAAGTCGTCAGGACCCGATGCTTTCCCAGCCTTCAGTTTTTTTGAAGCTTCTTCGACCTCCAAGATGGTGACTGGTCTTAACACAAGTTGATTATGCTCCTCCGTGATGAATTTAGGAATATGCTTGAGTATTTCATTGATTTCTTTCTTTCTATCTGTGTGCTGCTCTTGATGAACAATTTTGAAGTGATTTGTGAGCTCTTCCTCTATATCTTCCTGTTTCTCCATTTTGTCGCCCTGTGAATTTTGAATGTGAGAGATTGTGTTATTCATTATTCTTTGTATGGTTGTACGGTGAAAAAACTTGGTATTTCGTTCCCCTTATTTCAACCATTTGATTATGGACTTCTCTCTCCATAGAATTTCCTCTTGTCTGCCTCTTTCATCTAGTTGTGTTATCAATATTTGTTCTTGTCTGGCAGACTCCTCTGTTCTGCCCTCTAGGATGATCTTTTGCTGTAGCTCTGCCATGCTTTGCTCAAGCGCTTTCTTCTCCTGAAAAATGTTACCAAAGATTGTATAGTTCCAGATTTTGATTTGTTTTTTAATATGATTCAATCTTTGTTGGAATTGGTACATGAGAGAGCCTCGATTGGGTATGAAAATTTCTCACGCTGTTTTGACTACTGTATTAAACTCAGGGTGGGTGAGCCAAAAAGATTCAAACTTGAAGAGTTTTCTGTTTGAGTTTCCTGTATTTTTCCATTGCATAGAGATGGGCCAATGATCCGATCCAGCTAGGGGTAGGATTGAAGCACATATGTCGCCACCAAGATGGAAGAAGTTGTCTGAGATTAGATATCTGTCCAACATGGATGCGATTTGCTGAGTACCAGATCTCTTGTTGTTCCAGGTAAAGATGCCGTTGTCAAAAGGTAAATATGTTAGTCTATTTTGTTGAATATAGACTTTGAAGTCATTGCTTTCTTTTTCCAGTTTTCTTCTAGCCCCCAATTTTTCCTCCAGCCATGTGATCATATTGAAGTCAGCACCTATTAACTGGAGTGGATGAGTTCTTGTAGTATTCAGAATTTTCAATGTTTCTAATAGCTTAAGTTTTTGTGTACTTTCTTGTGGAAAGTAAACATTGGTTAAATGCCCATGTATGTTGGTGCCAATCAAGTGGAACATTGCATGTATGAAGTGATGCGAGGCATAGAAGTTTGTTAAGGAGACTTGCTGAGTGTTCCAAGCTATGGATAACCCTCCCGAGGCACCTGTTGCATCAACTGTAACTGTTTGACATCCTGCCTAGGCTTTGGATAGTATGGATTCTAAAGTTATGGAGCTACATTTTGTTTCTTGCATAAATATAATGTATGGTTGTTCTTTCTGAATCATGTTCTTCATCATTCTGTACTTCCCATGACCGTTAAGTCCTCTTACATTCCATGATATTAGCTTCATGGTTGACTGGTAGGTAGGGACCGATAATATTTGGTCAACTTAGAGCATCTACCCAATTCCACGAGCATTTCCCCAATTAAAATGGTGTGCTGTAAGTCTGTCTTCCTGCCTCTTTTCTTCCCCTCTTTGATGATATGTTTTCCATCCCATCGGCCACCTTGTTGTATGCCCAGAGTGTTATGCTAATGCATTCGTGTGATCACTACTTCCAGATTCTCCAATTGTCTTTCTGGTATTGTGTCGAACTCCTTCATTTTGCAAGCTTGCTCAAGACTAAAAATGTCTATTTCCCCGAGATCAAAGCTTTCTGGTTCTTCTTCCATAGAGCTTTGTTGATTGCCTTCTTCCTGTTGAGTGACAGACTGAGTAGGTTCTGCCTGAGTATAAAAAATTTCCATTATCTTTTCGGACCATAGTACTTTGTGCTGAACAGGATTGGTGTTGTTTTACAGATATGAAGTAGGCTTTTCAGAGGAGATGATATTTGAAGGATGACTGGTTTTGGAGTGGGTAGGAATGGTGGATGTATGATTGTGTGGATCTGTGCTTGTCTTTGCTAGCTTGGGCGTATCTGAATCAGGCTGTTCCAAATTTGTCAAGGTATCAAAGATGTTGCTTGAGGATGACAAATAAGAGGCTGGAACAATAGTTTTGGGCACTGAGGGGGGTTTTTTAGTATGCCTTTTCCGACTAGCTACCTTGGTGAATCCATCAGAATCAGATTTCTTTCCAATTCATTTGTTTCTAGGTGGCACGTTTAAGGGACAGTCACGAAAGAGGTGACCATGAGCATGGCATCTCCTGCAACGGAAGGGTACATGTTCATAATCAAGGGGCTGAATCCATTCAAAGTCATCATGCAGTAGACTTACCGTGTCCAGTAGCGCGTGGCCCAAATTCATGTAGACGCAGATCCATGCATATGAAGTGTATCTTTGAAGCTTAGTTTCCTTGCAGCCTTAATGAACTCGCCTAAGCCATTGCCGATGGCTTTTAGAGAATCCTCTTCCCAGTATTCTAGTGGAAGCGAGTACATGCGAATCCAGACTGGCGCCCAACTGAAGTCTTCTTTGTTAGGGTTAAATCTTTCTACCCAGTCTCGTAGATAAAGGCCTGCTGCATTGAAGAAGTAGGGTCCTCCGTCCAGTACCCTGTTTCTATCTTCAAGGCAGTTGAAAGTGGCTGTGAAGAAGCCTTTAGGGCCTAGCAGTAGAGTTACATGACCTTTGGGCTTCCACTTCAAAATTATCCAGCCTTGTAGGGCTTTTTCAGTCCGCCAGAAACCTATAAATTTGTCGATCAGTGTGTGATCTTTCATATATTGTATTTGCGCATTGATTCTATGGTTAGGTAGCTCAATCTTGGGCCTTTCTGTAGCAATGGATTTGCATGTTGGTGATGAGGCTTTCTTCATTTGACTTGATGTTGCTTGTCTGTCCCCTGTCTCTTGTACCAGATTTTCTTGTTCATTCTTCTGCGTTTGTTGCACAGGTCGTGCCTCAAATTTCTCTGGATTCTCTGTTCCGCCCTCTGTTGGGTTTTTCGTAGTATTACTTTTGGGGGGAGGCGCTGATGCCTCCCCCATTGGATTGTTCATTATTCCTTGCGCTCATAACTACAGTGCTAGTCCTGACAATGTTTTTGTCTGAGCTTGTAAGACTACAGGTTCAAGCTGTGCGCCATCGGTGGTTATGATAGGAACCCTAGTTCCTTAGTGCGCCATTGCAGCCCGAGAATTTCTCTTAGTTGGAATTTGTTTTAATGTAATAGATATAATTACCACTGATTTATTAACCAAGCCTTTGAAAGCTACATCCATGGCTCTCTAGAATGTGGCACCAACATTGATTAACCCAAATGGAATCTTTTGATTGGCATAGGTGCCCCATTTGGTTTGAAAGGTAGTCTTTAGCGGGTCATCTCGATGTACTAGAATTTGATTATAACCTGAGAATCCATCTAGAAAAGATATTAGTTATGAGCCTGCAACTGATTGCAGTATCTGTTCCATAGGAGGTAATGGGAAATTATCCTTCTGACAAGCTTTGTTAAGATTTCGAAAGTCTATACATATTCAAATATCACCATTCTTTTTTCTGATAGGAAACCCACCTTGAGTTCCTGACAGGAAAGATAATTTTAGCTTTGAGCAACTTATTCAATTCATATCTGATCTGATTTTCTAAATTCGGGTGGATTTTTCTTAGCTTTTTCTGCACAGGTTTTTCATCAGACATCATGGGGATGGTATGTTGAATTATAGAAGTGTCATATGTCTTAAGGTCTTCATAGTTCCAAGCAAAGACATTCTTGTATTTCTTCAACAAATAAATGAAGGCTGATTTTTCATCAGGTGTAAGACCAAGTCTTAGATTGATATTCTAAGGTTTAAGGTCGGTTCCAAGATTAATTAATTCAAATCTCAAAGTTGAACTTTGGAGTTTTGAATTAGTGGGTTTTTTGAATTTGTCCTTGAGATCATATAAGTCCTCCATCTTAACCATAGACTTAGGTATGGAATTCATAATTGTTTCTTGCTTAAGCTGGGATTCATGTTGATCTTCATCTATTAGCTGGTCATCATAAGAGCCTTCAGGTGTTAGAAATCTTATGATATCTGGATAATTATTAAAGACTCACCGACTTGTGACATTGACAGGAATAGAAGACCTAAAAATCAATTCAATAGAAAAGCAATCGGGGCTATAATCTTCTCGTGGAATGAGCTTGGATGCACCATTAGCCAAAATATCAGCACTTGTATTTTGGAGTCTTGGGATAGGGGAAATATTAAATGTTGTAAAGTGAGAAGTGAGGTCTTGGACTAATGATTGATAATGTTTCAAATGTCCAGACAAACAATGTATAGTATTTCTTACCTGTTTTATCACTATTTATGAATCTCCAAACACTTGAAGGTGTTTGATATTAAGGCTAATAGCCTTATATAGCCTTGAACCAATGCTTCATATTCGGAAGTGTTGTTTGTGCATTCGAATTCAAGAATGCATGCTAGCATAGTTTTTTCTCCTTTTGGGCTAGCTAATATGCATCCTGCTCTAGCTCCATTGTTAGATTTGGATCTGTCAAAAAATAATTTCCAAAATAATGAGCTAACTATGTATCTACAAAATTTATACACTTAGAAGTATCTGTTTGAAAAGAAATTTCAACTTACGATATAACAAAATTTTATAAGAAGGGTGAAGTATTTGCATTAAAATTTCCCAAAAATGATTCGACAGAGCAGTTTCCAATGATATTGTTTCTATATGCGACTGGCTCATTTTCTCCCTCTAGTTCTGTAACGATATACTTTTGATGTTTTTCATGGTCAAACCTGATTTGATTTGGCTTGCCATTATAGGGAAGCCACATGTGGGACTAGTCAGTTGCAAAATAGCCATGAAGCTTTTTTGACCAGTCTCTGTTAAGGATTAAACCATAGAACTTGGGGATATCAGCCACAAGAATGTCAATGACTTGGCATGCTTTAGGGTTTGATTTAAAGTCTGATAGTGACTTGATTGAGCTCTCCTATAACTTCGACTTGGGATCGGTCTAACTGCACAATGTGCACAACAAATTTTTGGGCCTCAACATTCAATTTCACACAAACTGTTCATGGTAGAATGTTAGATGAAGCTCCAGAATCAACTAAACAGTTCTGTAGATTCTTGTTGAAAAATTCAAAAATCAACAGGAATGGAGGAGTATGGGATTTGGATCTTCCTCCTAGTAGAGCAATATCGGTAGGACCGATCCTATCTAATGAGATGTTAGGAGATCTTCCCATTTCTTAGGCAGCTTGAGAGATTACAACATCGGGAACCAGAAAGATAGGACTTCTTTTAGATCTTTGAGCAATAGCTTTTGTTGATGTTTCAACTTGCTAAGATCATGAAAGGTAATGTTCACCCTAGTCTTTTTCATATCTTCCACTATGTTGTATTCCATTTCATCAGAGACTAAAAGGGTTTTATCTGAAGGTGAAGAATTTGTTTGAGAAGGAGCGGATTGAGTGGATTTAGACGAAGATTTCTTACCTATTGTTTTGCCTATGGGAGCTGGAGTTGATACCTTTTGCTTTGAATTAGTTTGTGGAAAATCAATAGGGCTTCTACTCTTGGTTGCAACAAGTAGTGCTTCTTGTGCTTCTTCATCAAGAAGGATAAAATCCCACATTCCTTGTAACTTAACTACTTCTTCAGCATCTGTTTTCTCTTCAGCTGTTGAGACTTCATCTTCCTCCACATCTGATTCAGCGTTTGATATCGTACTTGGAGGCTTAGTATCAGAGGGGGGATTTATTTTGTATGCTTTGAAGGTTTCTTTGAGGAAGTCTCTACTACATGTTTCTTGATACCAACCATTTCATTGGACATGGTTTTAAGGAATTTTTGTAGACCTTAAAGATCAAAAGGATCTTTGGGTGGTTTTTTCTTGGATTTGTCCCTAAAAGTTACTTTCTTGGATTTGTGTTCTTCTAATGCATTTTTCTTATCTAAAGCTAGAATACGTTTTTTCTACAGCTATGGCTTCTTTCATGTTTTATGCCAAAGTTGGTTTGGCAGCCCTATCGACAAAAATAGTTATGTTTGAGGGAAGGGCAGAGATGTACCATTCATTTTGGACTTCATCACTGGGAATAGAAGCTGTTAGGATTTTATTCAATAACTTGTTACAATATGAATTGAAGTCCTTAATCGGTTCTCTAGGTTCAAATTTTAATTTGGAGAGATCATTGATGAGAGTGGTCGATGATTTGTCATCTCCAAACTTGGTTAGGAATTGCTCTTGAAAGGCATCCCAACTATTAATGGAACCTGGCGGTAATGAAAAGTACCACGACCCTACTGATCCTTGTAAGGTATAAGGGAATAATCTTACAACTACATCTTCTTCCACTAATTCGTTTAGCTTTATGGACAACATAAAATTGTTTAAGTGTTCTTCAACTGGTAAACCATCACCAGGATTGAACTTCGGTAACCACTTTTCTGGATGGGCTGGCAATGGATGTAAGGGTCCTTCCATCCATACAACTTCTGGATTTGTCCATGGCCTTTGTGGGTTTTGAGCCATCGTAGGTATATGTGTAGAGGAAGATGTTCCTGTATTTGAAGGTGATTGGGTAGAGGAGGCTTGTGCTCTAGTACCATTGTAAACCATGTTCTGGAGTTGTGAGGCAGATGGTTGATTTTGTGATGAAATGGATGGAATGAATGAGGATGTTTGAGGTGATGATGAGAGAATCTCACTATGGGATTCAAATTGTGTCTTCTTAGCTCTCTTACAGTTTGGTAGAGGGAATTCAAATGGGTGGATCCCAAACTTTTCACTCTGTGCTCTAGTTAACCTTTGAGATGAGGGGAACTAAGAAGAAACACTATCTTGAGATAACTCAGATTCTTCTTGAGGTATTGAAATCCCTTGTAGCTTATGGATCAAATACTAGACTTCAGGGGTTTCTATAGAAGAAGATTGATATGAATTTTTTGAAATCATAGTAGTGGATTCTAAAAGGTTCTTTACAACTTCTCGCTTAGGATTTGGAGATTTGGAATGCGATCGAGAAGTTGGAGGAGATGGTGAGGGAGGTTTACTCTTAGAATGGCCCATTGATTTGAATTTACTTTCCATTCATAGCTAGGACCTCCTTCTAGCGCCAAAATGTTGAAGCCCCGAAAATCATTGCTACAACATGGGGGAAAACCACCTAGTCTGGACCTTGGTTAGCAACTCCTTTTCCATTTGGTGTAGTGGCTTCGACTGGGGATAATGGGACTAGTTTCCCAGAAGAGATTTTGATAGCGTTGATGGGGTGATATATGACGGAACGGGGGAATGATTGAGCTAAGTGTAATCTAATCTAAACTACTAAACACATGCATATATCCTAGTTTAAACATTTAAATATAAATATACCCGAGAATTCAATACAATATCTGATCTACAATAATGTCCTACAACAATTGGTAATATAGATCATTCAATTGCAATAAGAAATGAAATCGTTTAACAGTGATCGTTTTGGATAAATAGTTAACCAAAATGATTGTGAAAGATATATCGCATATAAATCCTTTATGTATTCAGAATAAAGTCAAAGCCAACATCATAAAGTGCAATAATGCTAAACTGAAATTCATACTTTCACACATAAAACAATTAAAAGAATAATTATTGCTTGATACATAAATAAAACAAGAGCATAAGATAAAAGTACCATATATGATGAGTCCTGCTCATGTGCTTCAGCAAAATTTCAATCAATCTAACATATTCCAAAAGTAAAAAAGTGAATTTCAGTAGAGCATGCTAGATATTTAAGAGAAAATAGATCATGTTCCATTCATTACATCAGAACCTCCTCAAAAGTACATAAGTGCAATATTTCGAAGAATGTTTCTGATAAAATTTTTGGACCCCTCTTTAAATGCATGAGAGGGGTTTAAATACTAAACTATAGGTCCTAAAATAGATTTTTACAAAAATATCCGAGGAGGTTTAAACGACCTGCCTTAGATCACGTGAAAATAAAAATAAAAATAAAATAAACTAAGTGAATAACTGTTTTGCATTCGATCTTTGAGATCACAAATATCTATCATAGGCTTGAGTTGTGTTGGTTGACCGATCACAGATTTCAACTACCCAACAAATATAGTGTGTGTTAGCGCTGGCACCATTTTTTGTGTGGAGGTTGTTAAGCATCTCAAGGTCATCCACTGGATGTATGGTTTTACCAAGAATTGCCAGTACGCTTCCCAGTTTAGCTTACTCATTTGTTTGATCACCTCCTCTTTTTCCTTTGCTGCCTGTCTCCACTGCTGCTCTAATTGTTTGACATTTCGAAGAAATCCCAGTATGCTCTTTGTAACCAAGTTGGTACCATGCAAATTTTCGTTGATGGCTTCTATTATGCTTTTTGTTGCTGCTTCTGCAATTGTTGTTTCTCTTTCCGCTTACTTGAGCCGAGAATCCCAATCTGTGAACAAGATGTCTTTATGTGATTCCTCCAGTTTTGGCAGATCAGCCTTTCTCCCTTCTTCTGATTCTTGCCAGGTGATAAATTCATAAATATTTTTATGGATTTCTTCATATTCAAGTCTCATGTCGATAACTTGGCTTGTTAGCTTATCACTGGTCTCGCAATAAGGACTTATTTGCCAGATTTTCTGGCAAAGAACTTCCTTCTGCTGCATTAGTTGGGAGTTAAGACTGAGCGCTTTTTTATGAACTCATCGATTTGCGGATTGTCTTTATACTTTTTGTTATAGCTTGTATTTGCTCATCTCTTTCTGCTAGGTTGGCCTCATGTTTTTTCCCTGAAATAAAATTCATAATTTCATTATAGGTGAAATTACATGTTGTAGATGCCCATGGGCATATGCTATACTGTGGTTGAGAGTCCACTGTCAAAGATAAAAAATAATTACGATAAGACCCTGAGGGGTGTATTGTGTTGGTCCAAGACCAAAATAGAAATAAAAAAATGTCACCCAAAAGGTGATGACTATTTATATATATATTATTTACATTGATTTTGAAAAAACTGCATAATGAACAAAATTTATAAGCAAAAAATCCTGAAAATTAGGGGTTGTTCCCACTCTGAAGTTCCCTGTCAATGTATGGCCTATGGAAGTACCGATATGTTCTTGCTGGTGTGTGTTCTATGACCATCCATTCTCCTATAGGACGATTCATCGCTTCTTTCGAAAGCTTGTCTGCGCTTTCATTTCGCTCCCCAGAGGGGGAGCAGATCCCACAGCCGATTTGGAGCGCGTGCGAGGTGGTGATGGAGGGGTCTTCCATGGATTTTTTGCAATCTGTGTCAACACCCCATCAGCAGCCTCAGGAGGGACTTGTCCTTGTAGCTGGTCGCTCATGTTCTGCTCTTCCGAGAGGCGATGTTTGACCCCTCGAGTAGTCTCTGAAGCCGGCGATGAGAGAAGCGGAAAATCCTTATACAGATGCCCCACTTTGTGGCATCTTCTGTAGCAGAAGGGCACTCCTTCATAATCGAGGATCTGTCTGTGAGATAAGTGCCTCCTGTGGAGTGTAATTTTCTCCTTGAGTCCCTCCCTGGTATCTAGATGAACCAGGATCCTAGCCATGGTCATGATTCCAGTTTTTTCGTAGGACTGGTCGTGCTCAGGGTAAGTCCCCAATGCATCGCCAATGCACTTGAAAACTTGAGGGGTCCAGAATTGCATGGGTAACCTTGGCAGTCGGACCTAGATTGGTCCCGCTCCAAACTTCTCTTGTTCCAGATCAAACAGAGGATCCCATCGCTTTAGTAGCACATGTGCCATCTCAATATGCCATTAATGTGAAAGAATCCAGTCCATATACTCTTCTCTGTGAAAATGGAGGGCAAACCAACCACGAGCAAAAACCTTGATGACTAGGAGTTCTTTTAACATGGAACCCCAAATTTCCATAGTCCATTGTCGAAGGTGCTCCACCGAATAGTTTCTTCCATGCACACGCCTAACAAGAAACTTCCTTGCCGTATCAACTGCATCTCCCATCGGAACGTCCTTGCCGAAAGTTAGATTAATGTCTGTATCCATTACCTTAAGGCACCTTCCCTTTTTTGGCTTTTCCGTGCGCCAGCCCGTGGGGTGCTCCCTCAATAGACTTCTGCACACCTCAGTGGAACTGTGAGGGGTTGACTGAGTGGATCTAGGGTTAGGGATGGGAGAACTAAAACATCCAGAGCAAATTAGAGAAATAGGGTTAAAGCTGCTGGACCTAGGATGAGCAAAGGAATGTACAGGGTGGTTAGGGTTTGATGGACCAGTTGGTGCAAATGAGTATGAGGGCACGCTCAATGGCATGGAAGGAGGTAGAGACAAAACCAAGGGTGAGTAAAAAGTGGGGGAGGCTTGAAGGTTGGTGCCGAGCACGTTAAGGGTAGTCGGTGAGAGTGGAGGGCAGTCCAAACCGGGGAGGTCTTCAATGGGGAGATCAGTCAGGGGCGATTTGCCGGTGGAAAGCGGGTGGAGAGGCGTCAATCGAGCATCTGTCACCTGATGAGCTTTTGCAGGTCTGGGACCAGTGTCGGGGCCAGCTTGATATGCCCATATCTCTTAGTCAGGTGACGGGCCCTCCTCGTAGTCCATGAGGTCCTCCTCAACCATCAAGAATCAATAGTAACAGACGTCCGTAAAACTAGGGGAAGGTAGAAAAATGATGAAACGTGGTTCCCGCAAAGCCAGGTCAAAAACCAAACCTCAGTAAACCAGTAGAGTATGGGTCATGAGGGTCAAACAGTTGAAAAAACAAGAGAAACACGGTCAAACCTGCTACGATTAACGCCCAGAACCACCATGAAACTTGTCATGGGTGCGGAGAACCAGGTCTTCCATCCTGTATGGTCTCTATGCAAGTTTTCCCTCAGAGTCGGTGCACCAGGGGCAGATCATTGTTTTTCAGGCTAGCCTGATGTTGTATTCACATCTGTTCAAATTCTTGTTGGAGTTGGGTTTTGTAATTCTACTTGTTGATTGGATTTCTCCTAAACCAATTGTTGTTCCAACAACATAATTCTTTGTTCCTTTTCTTTAAGCAGCATTTGGTCCTCTGTCGCTTTGTCAATAGTTTCCGTAGCATAGGCTACTGCAAATTGTGACAATCTTGTGAGATTTTTAGATGGGTCCATGGGCGAGTCCTTCCATACAATGTCCATTGGTTCATTGTGAGGAGTTGTAATAATTGCAGCGTCTAACTTTATTTTCTTCCTCTGTCTCTTGACAACAAATTTGTGGGTAGGACTATAAAATACAACCAGTGGATGAATTTCCTCAATTCTCAAAATGATTTCGGAAGTGGGGGTGGTAGGAATGAGCTCAACATCTTGAGTGCCTATAGTTTTTTCTACTATCGTTTCTTGAGTTGACTTGTGTTGTGCTTTCTTAGGAGTCTGTATCTCATACATTTGTTCATTTGTGTGAAGCTTCTTATTGAAATGTTCCCATTCCTTTTCCAAATCAATACCTGGGGTTTTTTCTAATTGAGTGGATGTAGAGTGAACTTATACCTATTTCTTTGATGTGTTTTGCTCAACTGTTTCCTCTATAGTTCCAGCAGTTTCCTTTTTGGACTCTTTACTTTTATTGCCTCCCCCATTTCGATATTGGTGCTCTGATTTCTCTGAATCATGAGTAGATCTTTCTTAGGTTTCTTCTTCGGAATTCTATTTGGAGCTATCCTCCAAGCTTACACTAGGAGTTGGCTCCCTTATTGGTTCAATCTGCAGTAGGTCCAATGGGACCTCCAATAATCTCCTCTTTCTCTACACATGGAAAGCTTCAACATGACCTGGGGAAAAAAGTAGTGATGCCATATGTGTCACTTCTGAAAATGCTTCTTTTTGTAGGAAGAGGTCATCGAAGGTGTCCTCCTCATGGGTGAATGGTTTTACTTTCACCATAGTAGTGAAGTCTTTAGCAGTGCCATTTGGGTCATACTGCCTTCCCGGGATTGTAGCTAATTTTAGAGACTTCATGATCTCTGCTTATTTACATGCATGTCCAAAATCATGTAGCACAAACGTACCACATTACAATGGAAATGTAGGCCACATGGTCTTCTTCTTCTCTTTCAATCCTTTGCTCAACCCACCATCCCTTGCCATTTGGTAGGAAACCTCCCTGGCCATATACTTGTTAGGGACATAGTATAGGAGAACATGTGGTGAAGCAATACTCCCAAATAATGTGATATAGGTAAATGTTTCCTCCCCAAACCATCTGGCTACAGGCAAGATATCCACTTCAGCTTCTTTTGAAAACCTAGGGTTGGTTGTGTTGTAGACTTGTTTATGGATGGGTAGCACAACTCCTTGACAAATCTTATAAAAATGGGGGTGAAACTGAGACTCCCACAAAAAAATATGGTACACATGGATAGGAAGTCGGTCGTACGCAGTCCACTTCCATCCCATAATGGGAAATTTGGAACTAAAATAAATTGTGTCCATTACAAAAGCGCTCATGAAAAATGGGGGATAAACCGTTAAAGAGGGACTTCTCTTTCTCCTATATTCCATAATGGATTTTGCCAAATTATCAGACAAAATTTGATCCCAATTCATTATTTTTGTGTTCATAGCTATATGTATTAATGGTTCTGGGGAAAATTTGGTGCTATCGGGTTTACCGAACAATCTACATATCATGGCTACTGCAAAGATATAAGGGGGAGAGACAGATATCGTAGAATACATACCCATCTTATCTCGTTTGAGATTAGCTTCGATTTCTTTCTAGACTCACGTGACTTCTGTCGAGTCTTCATTCTCCTTAGCAAATTTCTCGAGGAATTGTTTATTATAGAGCTTCTATGGCTTTGGTAAATGGTACATTAGCCGTAGGCTATCTGCTGAAAAAGATCCCATAACCTCTTGTCTGTGATTCTTGAATTCTCTGTCTGAGATTTCCACCACATCAATTATCCACTTGACCATATCCATGTATGGGATTATCTTCGGTCTTGTGGCTATGCGATGTAGGAATGAGCGCATTGTCTCAAAGTAGGAGGCTTTAGAGGAAACATGAACATTGGTTGAGGGCTTTGCTACTAATGGCCTTGGTTTTTCCTCTTCTAACAAATCATATATGGCCTACCAAGTTGAATTTCCTTCATCTCTGTTGCATGTGATATGTGAGAAAAGAGGGATCATTTCTGACCTTTCAGACGCAGCTACCTTTCCCCTCTTTACCATTGCTTCTACTGACTCCTCCTGCGAATGTTTCCTGAAATGGAGCAAAGCAGAAGATATCAGATAGATGCAAGCGAGAATGAAAATGAGGATGAATGATACAGATAACCTTGAAAAGGTGACAAGAAAGGAGTTTTAATTAAATGCATATGAAAAGATATCGTATCACGTCAAGCCTTTTTTGAACATAAATGCCACTAACCCATACTAAATATCCACTAATGGTTCCTTATCACTACTTTTATTGCTCATTAATGTTCCGCATCGTAAAATAGGAAGGAAAAATTTTAAGGTGGCGAGCTTTAGTTTGCAAGAATGACGATGTTGCAATTGTGATGCAATATCGCAAATCATATTATCACATAATTGATTGTGCACTTTCTTAGAGTTCCTAAGGTTCCTGTAGGATGCGAAATGCAGGATAAGTAGTGTGTTCTTTAAAGCGTAACTTGTTTGATGGAATTTTTACCTTATAAAATGTTTTTTGTTGCGCGACAGATTTAAGTGCTACTTTATGACATAGGCTTTATTCGGGTCTGGGATTTTATCACATTTCACAACATTGTGCAGCTCGTAAGATTTCAGACCTTTCTTGAGTGTTTCCGATGTGATGCGATAAGGTCGATCATCTCATCGCAATATCACATTTCGCATGTTTCAACATGCTTCCTAAGAGTGCGTTCTTTGTGAATGATGATATGCGATACATACTTTTGTTTTAATAGGAAATTCCTTAGGCCCTAGTTTTAAATGAAATAACCTAATGATATTTAGGTTAAGCACGATGATTCCTTTTGATTGCTTTTTGCGAGTTTTGCTTGTTAACAAGGATCTTGACACACTCGATATAGTGTTATGCGAAAAGGTGAGTATTTGCTAGCTTTGAAAGGGTTTTGGCTTGATATCTTGCTTTATTCCAAAAATTTAAAAGAAAGTTAAATGCTAGATTTGTTTTTTGGAAGGATTTTATCAAGGGTCCCTATTTTTTAATAGAATATTAGCTAGTATATTAATAAATGGGGGGGTTGTTGAATAGCACAACACATCCCAATGAAAAATTCCAATTATATTTAGTAGAAATCACATTAACTTAAACATTGACAGTAAATGCAGATAGAACATAAAATCATATGGCATAAGATAAGCTAAGACAAGAGGATACAAGATGTGGCGAATGCCAGGGACAAACCCTAATGTGGGGAACCTTTGATCAAATCTTCTTATTATTCTTCAATAGTTAAGCACACAGAGAGAGTACAAATATAAGCCTAAAACAGATATGCTAAATCATCAGCCAAATCAGAAAGTCAACGGTGGTCAAAGTTGCCCCAAAACATCCTCCAAATAGCAGTCCAATTTGACCTTCCAAGAGAGTCAAATTAAGCTCAAAATATTTGGTCAAACTCAGTTAAAGGAGAGAGAAAGTATAATGTAATTTTCTATAGTCAAACCTGAACTCAACGCTGGTCAAACACCTCCAAATTCTGTGATTTATGTGCCAAAGAATGCGTCCTAGAGAAATTATAAATTAGGCCCAAAAACACAAGTCAACACAAGTCAAATACTCCATGGTCAACAATGGTCAATGCCCTGAAGTCAGTGATTTGTTCTGCCCAAAAATTCTTCCTCTTTCCACACTTGCAAAGTAGAAAGAAGAGCTCCCCAACCACATGTGCGAAGAAGAGAGTGAGAAGCCTCCAATGATGTTTTACCCAATCTAGAGAGAGAAGAAGATGTGATAAGATGATGATGTCCAAATGAGGAAAAGGTCTCTCTTATTCATACACAACGTTGACGGTGAAAATACACATCTTTTGGGCTTCATGAGCCTACATTTGACTAGAGCCAGCCTTATTGATTTGTCCATAGAAAAATAAATTCATAATTCCATTTATGCTTGTTAGAATGAGATTATCTTTATATAAATATTGTACCTCTCCAAAAGAGAAATCCAATGCAATAATAATCTCCATCATATGCATTTTCCTAAGGTGGAATTTGGCCCTAGTTGCCAATTTTAACACTCCTTCTCAACTAGGGAGAATTCCACCTACCAATCCATCATCATGCAAACCTGTCATCACGTACCATCCTTCCATCACTACTCTACTATGCTGAACCATGAAGTAATAATGAAGAATAAGTGATCGAGAGTGTATCATAAGACTCTCCACTGACTAAATTCATTCCTTTATCCCAGATCAAGTTGTTGAACACCATGCATCCTAGTCAGAGGGAGTACGTTAGTACACAATTGACTTTGGGATGTGTGTTGGGTCATCAGCTGGAGAAGGCGAACCACTCATCCTATCCATATGTCAATTGTAGGGGAAAGACTCACCCTACATCCATGTGTCTAAGTAGGAGAAGGTGAACCACTCACCATGCACACATGTTAACCATAATGGGGTATCACAAGGGAAGGTGAACCACTCACCCTATATCCAATGCACCACTAGGGGAAGATGAATCGCTCACCCTATGGTCACTCATAGTTAGCTCTAAGAAGTACCCCACACCCCTAGGAGCTCCCAGAGCTATGTGTCCAACTCATACAGGACCATCATATGAGGGTCGTTCCATGACTCCAAGTCTCTCTCTGAAGAATAATAATTTGAACTTCCCAAGAGGCTTCATGAGAGTGTCAACAACCTTCTCATTTGTTGTAATGTGTTGGAGCCTAACTACTCCCTGTTGTACCATATCCCATATAAAGTGGAACCTGATGTCAATGTGCTTGGAGCGGTCGTGGAACACAAAATTCTATCATAAACAAATCCCTCTTTGGTTGTCGCAGAAGATCATGGTCATATCTAGCACGTGCTCAAATAGCTCACTGAAGAGCTTCCTTAACTAGATAGCTTCACAACAGGCCTACTAACAAAAATGCATTTGGCCTCGACAGTGCTTAGTGTAACTGATTTTTGCTTCCTAGTCATCCAAGATATAGAAGCGAACCCCAAAGAGAATCAACACCCAGACGTGTTCTTACGATCCACCACACTGCTAGCCCAATTGACATTTGAACGTCTATGTAGCCTCAAATTCCTGGCAGTGTATCTCAGACCATAATGGATAGTGCCCTAAAGATATCTCAAGTTATTCTTGGAAGAAATCCAATAAATGTGATGAGGCTTGACCATATATTGACTCGACTTGTTCAAAATGAAGCATATGTCAGGACGGGAGTTGACCAAGAACATCAGTGCCCCCACAAGTTAATGATAATTGGGCCCAACAACACTTCCACATAGCTTCTTAAAGTTGAGTTCCATCAGAGTAGTTACAAACTTGCATTCCACCATCCCACATCTCTCAAGTAGATTCACAATATATTTTCCTTGAGAAAGGAAAATATCACATGGCTTTTACCAGACCTCCAACCCTAGGAAAAAATGCATCAGTCCTAGGTCCTCCATCTCGAACCCGGAAGACAACTCCCTCTTGCATTGAAGAATGAGAGGGTCATCACCTGTCAAAAAGAGATCATCCATATAAAGGACCAGAATGAGAGATATGCCCTTTTCAACCTTTAAGTATAGGTTTGGGTCAACATAACTTATTGTAAACCCCAGCTTCATAAGATAGATATTGATCCTCTCATACCAAACCCTAGGGGCTTACTTCAATCCATAGAGGGATTTCTTTAACCTGCATACATGTGTCTCACGATATTGAACCTCGAACCCCTCAGGTTGTTCCACATATACTTCCTCCTTAAGCGAACCATGTAAAAGGTGATTTTGACATCCATATGATGAATGTTCTATCCTTGCGAGGCAACAAGGGCTATGATCGAATAGGTGGTGGTTTATTGGGAAATTGGTGCAAATATCTCATCATAGTCTACTCCTTCCTTTTGACAGAAGCCTCGAGCTACAAATTTGGCCTTGAATTTCTCAGCACTCCCATCAGTTCCATGTTTGATCTTGTAGAGCCATTTTGAAGTGACCATAGACTTAATCTTGGGTCTAGGAATCACATCCCAGACATCATTCTTCATGATCAACTCATCCTCTTCATTCGTCACATCCTTTCAAACCTGTTTCTTCACAACTTCGTTGAATGTGCAAGGCTCAGATTGTATAATGGTACTGATGGAAGCTAAGTACCCTTGGAACCTATTCAAATTCTTTCTTTCGTGAAATGTCCCCCTCAGTGCAATATGCTTTTCAGCATATTCAAGAGCATATTTAAGCTACAAAGGCCTCTTTCTTGTAGTAAAGGGCTCACAAGGAGGTGGATCTATGAGATCCATTGGTCCTTCAACATTGGGCATCGGTACATCGGACAAACATTCATCCTGCTTTTCTGCATCAACATCATCATTGGTCTTCCTAGGAATAGGAATATCCCTTCTTCTCGGATGCATCTAGTCTATTTATTTTCTCTTTTGGCACGTGAAAGTATACGGGACATCCAAAAAATCTAAAATGAGAAGCATCAAGTTTCTTACCTGTGAATACTTCTTTGGGTGTCTTGATGTCTAATGCTTGATGTGGGCATCAATTTTGGACATACACAATGATGTTGGCAGATTCTCCCCATAAGAACTTTGGAAGACCTTGATCATGAAGCATAACCTGGGTATCTTCAAATATAGTGCGATTTTTCCTTTCGAAAACACCATTTTATTCAGGAGTGTAAGTGGTTGTAGTCTCCCTTTTAATGCCAACTTCTCTACAGTAGTCTTTGAATTCATTAGACTCATATTCGGTCCCATTATCGGTCCTCAGAATTTTGATCTTCTTCCCTGTTTGGTTCTCGACCAAGGCTTTGAGGAGAGGAACCACTTGAATGCTTCGTTCTTCCTCTTTAAGAAATAGATCCATGTCTTGTGAGAGAAGTCATCCACAAGAATAACATAATACAAATATCCACCCAAACATGTAATAGGCATCATACCTGATAGATCATAATGGACCGATTAAAGAATATCAGTGGTTTGAGTCTCACTTGAGGGGAATGGTCCCCTTGTATGTTTTCCAGCTTCACATCCCTAACAAACACATTCATGATTCAAGTTTAATTTGGGCATCCCTGTGACCATCTTCCTTACATTGGGTAAGGCTTTAAAATGAAGGTGAGAAAATCTTCAGTGCCATAATTTGGATTGAAGAGAGGTGTCACAAATCATAGCTCCCAATGAACTTCATCCAACCTGATAGAGACCTTCAATCTGAATCCTAGAGCGAATGCATCTCTTAGATTCCTCTGCCAAAGACAAACCTTCCCATCAATGAATGACACCTTAAAACCTTTATCTTCTATCGCAAAAATAGAAACTAAGTTCTTTTTCAAGACATGTACATTTAACACTTCTTGTAGGTGAAGGGTTTGACCTTGATTTAAGTGAAGAGTAACAGTCCCATTTCCTTTCATGGGATAGGTGGCATTATCCCCAATTATGATCTCCATATTTGTCTTCTTCTTAACCAAGTTTGAGAGAGCTTCTTTATACCCAGTGAAGTGTCTTGAGGCACCATTATCAATCAACCAATGGTCTAATGTATCTGGAGGAGAGGTTGTGGAGAGGGAATAAACAAGATAAAATTCATTTTTCTTTTCAACATTAACTTCACCATACCTGGAGATTCTCTACTTCTTGGGAGCATGACCGCCTCCATTTCGAGCAATAGGTGCATTCCTCTTGCCTTTGTTACCGAACCCGTTGTTCCTTTGATTTCCATTGCCCTTGAAGTTGTTGTTATTGTTGTCATCATCTCGTGGAGTATCCTTATTGTGAGGAAATTATCTAGTGAAGTGTCCAAACCTATTACAATTGAACTACCTTCAATTTCTTCCTTCTTTGAATCACTGCTAAAACCCTTGTCCTTGATTCCTTGGACTAGGATTTTTCCTTCTTTTAGAATGAGTGGAGAAGGAAGAAGGATTGTTTCCATTTGGGGGCTTGTCTCGTTCCATCATCCTTATTTCTTCTTGAATGAATCTGGCCAATAGTTCCTCATATCCCAAAATCCTGTCATTGTTAAGAATGGTAGTGTTGAACACATCCCAATCTCTTGTAAGGCCTCCAAGTGCAATAAGAAAGGGTTCCTGTCACTAATGACTTCTCCAATAGATAAGAGATCATTCATGATCTCGGTGATCCCTATGAAGTAGAATTTGATGGATTCTCCTCTATCCATCTTGATGTCTTTCCACTTGTTCTTGAGAAAGAGAATTTGATTTGCATTGTTCACTTTGAACATCCAAACCAATCTTTCATACAACTCCTTAGATGTTTCCAAATCAGAAATATATGCAAGCAAAGGCTTATCAATAGAATCAACAATAATATTTTTAGCTTTTGTCTCACATTTATTGTAGTTTGTTTGAACCATGGCATCATTCTCTTCCAAAGTCAAATCCAAAATCATCTTCCATGCATGATAGTTAGATTTGTCCTTGAACTTGTCCTCGAATTTTAAGAAAGATGTAGTCATCATTGGGAGTAGTTCCAAGTACTTGTCCAACAACTTCCTTCAGTGATTGATTTGCTTCACTCTTGCTTGGGATTTGTCTTCACCTCAACTATGATTCCATGTTAATTTTAGATAAAAATGGTATGCTCTATGCTTAAGACAATTTACTTCAATGTTCCTTTAGCAACCAAATGGCAAATTCCAATTATATTAAGTAGTAATCACATTAAATTATAAACATTGATGGTAAATGCAGATATAATATAAAATCATATGCATAAAACAAGTCAAGACATGAGGACACAAGATGTGGCGGATTCCAAGGACAAACCCCAATGTGGGGAAACCCTTTGATCAAATCTTCTTATTTTTCTTTAATAGTTCAACAGAGAGAAAGAGTAAAAATATAATCCTAAAACATATATACTAAATCAGCAGCCAAATCAGAAACTCAAAGGTGGTCAAAGCTGCCCCAAAACATCCTCCAAACAATAGTCCAATTTAGCCTTCCAAGAGAGTCAAATTCAACTCAAAATCTTTGGTCAAACCCAATCAAAGGAGAGAGAAAGTATGCTGTAATGTTGGTCAAACACCTCCAAATGCCTCGATTTCTATGCCAAAGAATGTGGCCTATAGAAATCATAAATCTAGCCCAAAAACAGAAGTCAATGCAAGTTAAATACCCCACGGTCAATGTTGGTCAATGCTCTGAAGTCAACTGTCTGTTCTGCCTAGAAATTCGGCCTCCTCCCACATGTGCAAAGTAGAAAGAAGAGCTGCCCAATCACACATGTGAAGAAGAGAGAGAGAAGTGTTAGCCCCCTACTTTGCTCTCCTTTTGCCATTTTCCTAAATCATAACTATTTAACGTTGTTTTACCTCTTTTATACACCCTCATCTTGCACTAGTCCAAGCATGGTGACATATTTCATATAAAATTTATTTTTCATAATTTTAATTTAACTTAGCATTAATTAATAATTTATTACATGATTTATTAGTTTTAATCACTCTTTGTAACTTATCGATATCTCCAATGTTTATTTGGTAGTTAGAGTACTTACTGTGACTGTTGATCCTAGTGCAGGATCGAATCTTGCATCATTGCCAGCGCATCAAATCCTTGCAGTAGATCCGAGCCTCCTTGATCACTGCCTCATTTTGAGCAGCTTCAAACACGACAGCAAGATCGATCCAAAGGCAGCCAAGATCGAATCTGTGAAGAACGAAAGATGGAGATTGGCTATGGCCAGTTTTGCTAACTGTCTAATTTTTGAAGGCCGAAAAGCTAAATTCTGCGTTTGGTTATGTAATCGGTTGAATAATCTATTTTGGCCTTTGGCCAAATATCTATATAATGTAGAATGTAAGTAGGACTAAGGGAAGTTTTTTATAGAACAGAGACACAACCAGAGAGGTGGTAATAGGTTGTTGTATTTTGTTATCACTCGAATCTGGGCTGGACGATGTATTAACGTATGTACTTGCCTCAGTGAATTAATAAAAGGGAGCTCCACCTCATGTTTCACAAATCACGTTTCTGTATTTGAGCTAATGAATTGATTAATGTAATGAGAAACATTTTTATTTAAAGGGGAAACGTGCTGGTTGGCTAGGGCCCAGTCAACCCAGCACATTTACCCCATTTCCCATTTTCTTGCACTTTGTGTTTACATTGTCAAGTGTGATTTAATTTTAAGCACATGCATTCCTGTCTGAGTGAAAGCAGATCCGTTGTGTGAAGTAGATAAATTCCCTTTCCTGCACTTGATTTCAGATTGGTTTTCCTCTGCCTGGTCCAAGTAGGAGAAATAACCCTGCACAAGTGCACGTTGGTGTGATATCTCCTTTTCTGCAATTCTGTTTGATTGGTTTTCCCGCCTCGTCCAAGCAGGAGAAATGAACTTGCACCAGTGCATGTTGGCGTGATGCAGCAAGCCTTCTTAGTCTACTCCCCGCAATATTCTTTCTTTCATTAAATACTTATGACGGGACAAATGTATATTGATTGTTTCTTTATTCCTGCACTCTGTCAAGATTAGAAACAATCACTTTTTATGTGTGCAATTTGATCTAACAGTATAACAGCACTTGCAATAATTAAGCACTCATTTTAAGAATTAAATGTTAAGTGCAGGGAGCTCTGATTCGATGCAAGAACTAGTTTCTTGCCACGGGATCTGAGTGATTTGAACCTGGAAAAGTTCAAGCCCTTGCAGGAAGTAAAATTCCTTTAGTAAAGACACCATTTATACCTTCTGCATAAATCTCTATTCCTGCACTAGTGCAAGCAGACTGCGATAGTACAAGACAGATTAGTGCAAGAAGGAAATCTCTAAAGGAGTAGGTTTTAGGGTCCATCTGATGAGACTACTAAGTGTCTTTGCTAAAGAAAAACACACACTCAGTAGTTAAACAATAATTAGCTAGAGTGATTGCCCTTTGTCCTTTTTTTTATTATATAATACTACCTAAGCACCCATAAGGGATTTGAACCAGTGACCTATCGCAAGGAGTGCCTTAACAGTACACCCATGCACTGTCAATCCAAAGCCCTGTGGGCAATTGCCCTTTATCTTTAATTCCCTCTTGCAAATGCATTCTTCCTTGTCCCAGTCTTAGATTATTTTGATGGTTCAAGTTGCCTTTTTCTCTTTTTAATTTGATTATGCAATATTTCCTTTAAAGAAAGTAGGGATTTATATTAGAAATATTCATACCATCTCTGGCATTGCCTGTGCTTCATCTCTGAGTTTACGGATCCCCCGGGTTGAAAATTTAAGTGTTGAGGAGTTTGCTTAAGTGTAATTCCTACACCCAACATTTTGGCGCCGTTTCCAGGGAGGCGATTTGATTTGGTAAGAATTTTTTGATTATACAATAGAGGTAATTTTTCCTTTATTTTTGCAGTATTGTTTGGAAAAGCTTCTTTGAAGGAATTTTACTGGTGTTAATTGATTTCTAACAACATTTTTTATTAGAAGTTATTTGTTATTTTTCTTTCTTTTTTGAAATGAGTGCCTAGAAAAGGTAAGGGTTCAAAGCCCACTAAGGGTCGAAAGAATTCTGAAAACAATTCTCATATTGGGTCTCCTTCTGTAAGTAGGAATCCCAATCCAATTCAAACCCATCATGCAGGAACACTCCACTTGGATTCTGGTGACAACATCTCAGGTGTGGTTCAGCCTGTTGAGAGTGGTTCAAGTAAAAGGGAAACAATGGTGGACCATGAAGATCATGTGGAAGGGACTGGTGAAAACCAGGTAAGTGGAGAACAATCTACTTTTGTGTTTCCAATTGTGGATCCTGATATTGTGGTGCAAATGAAGAATATTCCACCATTAGCTCTCCCTCATTTCCATGGTAAAGTTCATGAAGATCGGACCTGACTCTTTTCTATTCGAGTTTGATATTTTGTGTAGAAGTTATGATTATTCAACTGATGCTCAGAAGTTAAGATTATTTACTGTTGCTCTCAAGGACTTAGCTCTACGCTGGTTTATGGGGTTATGAGGAAACACTATAACCTCTTGGGATCAGATGAAGAGAGTGTTTTTGTCTAAATATCAAGAATATTTCAAAACTCAGGACATGCAGGATGAGATTTTTACAATCATATAGGATGATGATGAAACTCTAGAAGATTACCTAGAAAGATTTATGTATATTTTACAAAGGTCGAAACTTAAGCTTGATCCCAGTACTATTAGAACCTTGTTCTTAAGAGGACTTATTGATAATGCTAGAAATAATTTAAATATGTTAGGACAAGGTGATATTTCTCAGCAAATTTTTGAACAAATTTGTGAATTATGCAGGAGATTTTCAAGAAATTAGTATAGATCTGGTAGAGGAACTCGAAATAGAAATAGAAAAACTGAATCTATTGATGCTATGATTATTGGACTAGAAAATAAAATGGAAAACATGAAAATTGATATAATGATGATTGTTACCAAACAGTTGGGCTCTTTAAAATTTTAGCAAAAACTCATGAAGGAACAAGAGTCATTATGTATTTTCTGTCCTAAATGTAGAGACAAGCATCCTCCTAAAGAGTGTCCTCTTAATTTGAAAGAAACTAATAAGTGTGCTATTTGTGTAGAAGACCATGTCACAGAAAAATGTCCCTCTATACCAGGACTTAAAGCTGTATTTACAGGGGGACAGCCTGAAGCTAAATACTTGTATGCTATGGGAGCAAGAAGGAATTGGCCTCAGGTAGGTGCAAGTATGGCTCTTGAATTTTCTCTACACTATTTTGGTTATAATTCACATGCATATTATTATCCTAACACTAATCAGCAGTGGCAGTATGGGAATCAATATCAGCATGGGCAACCTTCTTAACCATGGAAACAAGGTTGGAGAGGGCCAACTCATTCTCCATATTCCTACTAGCGACCTATGCAGTCATATCCATCTATGCATACACCTTATTCAATGCCTCAACTTCTGAGTCAGTCTACTCTACCGTTGCCTTTACCTCCACCTTTTCGACCTCCTCAGTTGCCTGCTCAACCTATGCCCTATCCTAACAATAATAAAGCAGTGCAAATGATCTATGTAACAAACCCACCTTTACCATTCAAGTACCAGTCTATCCCAGTTGGGGTTCATGATATTCAATTAAGATCGGGAAG
>APFE030610461.1:0-12793 GCA_000404065.3 Pinus taeda
CCTAAAATGTTTAACATACACTAAATTACAGCGTTTTTTACTGTTGATCCACCAAGCCCAGAGAGGGATCAAATATTTTTTCACTCTATGCTAGTTTTAACATACACTAAATTACAACGTCCATACTGTTGATCCACCAAGCCTAGAGAGGGATCAAATATTTTTTCACTCTATGATAATTGCACATCACGATATTTGATACCTCTGGGGTTAGTAGATCCAGAGTAAAGATGGATCTATGCTGGTTTAATTCCCCCATTTAAATAGGCTACATTCGAGGTGAATACCATGGGTCAATACCATGTGTGAATACCATGGGTCAATACCATGTGACATTTTTATTTTTTATTAATACTAATATTAGGGTTAATAATGTTTTTTTGCATGGTATTAATAACAATCTAGTTCATGGTATTTGTCCCATAGTATTTTGCCCATAGGTTTCACCTAAATATAACACATTTTTTTGAGTGGTTTGTAAAATATAGGTGACTGTTCCAGTAAAATATTAAAAAACTCTCTGTTATTGTTTTACCCATACCTCTCATTGATTTATATTTTTATTAATATTTATCATACATCTTGACCAAATAGTGGTATGTTGCCCATATAGGATTGCACTTAAAGTAAAGACCTCCTTTCTGAGCTAGTCATAATAGACGTAGGCGGGTATAAAGGACAAATATAAAAATATGGTTTTATTTAACGAGGTTACTGACTAACATATAAAAATTAGGTTTTTATTTATTTACCATACTTCAGTTTATTTATATTTTTATTTATTACCATACCTTTTGAGTAAGTATATAAAACGTTTATTTATTTACCATACATCCCACTTTACTATATTTTTATTCGTTTACGACGACTGCAGTGGTTATATTATAAGGACTTAAAAGTAATAAAAAATGTTTTATTTATTTATCATACTTCTCATTTATTTATATTTTTATTAATTTACCATACCTTCTATAAATATGGTATTTGGCCCATAGAATTCACTTAAATAAAACCTATTCTTGAAAATTGGCAGATGGAAAATTGTAACTCCTAATTTCAAGGGCTAAATTTACTTTTTTTACCCTCTCCCTTAAAATAAGGTGGTCTATTTGAAGTGATTTGTAAATATGTACTATGATACAAAATATTCACTCACTAAAAACGAATTTTGAATACTTCAATCAATTTCGTTATGTGAAATATTACATATGGCTTTTATCTATTGTTAATTTTGAATACAATTAATACCCCTTCGGAAAAGATTCATTAACAAAGTGGGCGCCCTGGGATAGAAAATCCAATTAGCTTGTAGGTGTCGGAAGCTTTCAATTTGGGGAACCTTTTGCACGTTGAATTCGGCCAACTTTGCCACGTTTTTCCAAAGATTGAAAGCAAACCAAAATGAATGATTGAGGCATAGCCATTCACGGCAACAATAGTGAAAGTAAGTAAGCACTTGGAATTTTATTGAAACTGGTAAAGCACATAAAATTTTACTGAAGGAAAGATTCTAATACTTTGAGCAACGTTTAAGTTTAAAAAAATAGATATTTTATTAATAAAATTATATAAATTTGTACTAGTTTGGGATCAATCTATCTTAACTAAGATTGAATTTTGATTTATAAATATTTAATAGTAAAATATTATGTTAAATTGCTTATTATTATAGATGGTGTGATGAAGAGCTTTTTAACATAGTTTATTATGTTACAAAAATTCAATTGTGAAAATAAGTCATTTATGATTAAATAATTAATTAGGTAAAGGTTTGTTAATGAGATTAAGTATATCTATGAGATAAAAATGTGTATGGGATTAAGTATGAAATATTATGATATTAAAATTTGTAATATATGGAAATGATATTAATATAAGAAAATAAAATAGCAAAAAGATGCAATTTTAAAAAATTATAAATTAAAAAAAAAAAGGTAAATTAGTGTTTGTTGGTAAATATAAATAGGCATTGATAAAAATAGCGTCTATTTGTAAGAATGGCGAGAAGAAAAAATGTTTTATAAAGTGTAATACCCCATAATTTTGTAAATATTTTATTTACCATAGTTAAAAGGAAAAAGAAACAAACTGATGGATGATGGTATTATTTGCAGTGTAAATTGACATTTTATTATTAGTAAATAAAAAGAAATGAGTTCCTGTCACACGAATATCATATAACTTCTAAGGAGGGAAGTTATGTTCTTTTTTCTTCTTTTTTTTAAATAGAAAGAAACAGTTGCAAACCCTAACTGCCTCCCCCTCCATCGTGGGTGACTTACCGGGAAAAGGAAGGAAATGGGAGAACTGTGCGGTAGAGGACTGACAGTGAGCAAGAGAGAGGAAGCTTACCAAGTCTGGGGATGACCAGATGGTAAGGGCGGAGAGTGCAAGCAATTGTCAAAGATTATTTGTCTTTGAGTGAACCACGGGGAAGATTCAGTCTCAAAGGACAATCTCATAGGTCGGGTGGATGGCTAACTGCAGAGAGTAGAGGTGACTTATTCTTGGAATTACTTATTGGAGAGAAACCAAGTACGAAGTGTTAACCTAAATTTCATTAATAATAGTAGTTAACTGAAGGATTTCTTTTTGCGAACCAGCCTTTTATCGGAGGACATTCAATTAATAGTTGTATTAAACTAAAAGTTAACTTCTATGAGTTAGTCTCATCAGGGTTCATTTAATTGGAGTCAAAGTGAACTCGAGGGTTTTACTCATTGGGATCATGAGATGATGGCGGGATAGCGGTAGGTACAGGGTTTACCTTAGCATAGCGTCATAATAATAACCCTCTGTTTCTTTTATTTATTTAAAGATGGTACACGGGTTTTGCATTAGTCAATATAGAGTTATCCACTAGTGTAGGTACAGACAAAGAAAACTCTGTGGTAAGGAGAGTATACCGATATCTATAAACAGTGCCATGCAATGGAAACCAATCAAAAAAGAAACTATCCGAATTATTAATTACGATAAACCAGTGCAGCAAGAAACTGTGCATGATATAGAAAGACCAGGGAGGGTAGTAAATTATTCATGTTTTGAAACTCTTTCACATGCAACATTGGGTGGCAATTGACGTTTCTCAGAACCAAAGATAATTTCTGCAAATAATGTAAAAAAAGACTACTTCTCTATCTGTTTATCTTGTTATTAACACATGGAAATAGAGCACACCATGCGCTATAGCCAAGACAGAGCTACAGTGTCGTGGGATGGCAACCCAAGAACAGAGTCTGAACTTAGTTTAGGCCAAACGGTAACCATTAGGTGCGGCCAGGCCTTATACCCTGGTATTACAATCCTTAAGCAAGGTATTTTAAACAATGAAACCATAAAGGACGAACAAAGAACCAAACAGAGTGTCATTATGCCTACGGCAGTAAGTGGGTCCAAGACCAAATACCAAATACAAGATCTATTCAACAAGACTATGTATTATAGAACAGATAAATAAATCACAGTTACAGAGTCTAGAGCTGGCCGAACCAAGCATCCATGGAAGAAAACTTCACATTTCATCTATCAAAAACATATTCTTAGAGCATGCAGTACAAGAACAACAAATGAATAAACGTCGATATCTGAATTGACCACCAAAATATCTTAGTTTACATTCCAACAGTAAGAGAGAATCATGCCGTAGCATGGCTACACACAGTCGTGCCATACCCCAAGGGCCGAGTCATGAAACTAAAACTACGGCTGAATGCCAAATTCCAATAACAAGGAAAACAAAGCTACACATATAGAACCCAAGCTCGGCCTCATGATCTTCAACTCAAAACTCAACAGGGTCCCAACTGAGGAATACCCTTTGCTAACCTTCCACCTATAAATGAAAGAAGACTTTTCATTCTAGGGCCTTGGCCGGAGGAAATGTGCATACTTCGAACCCTGGACCATGCACAGGGAGGGTTTCCTTGAGTTAGAATAGGCGTCCAACCTGTATGCCAAACAAACCAGGACATGAAAATATAGAGACTGCGTCAGTGTTGTGAAATAGAAAATTGCGACAGTATAGTAGAGGGAAAATAACAGCAATTAGTCGAAGGGTTTACTTGAGTAGGGTTGAGCCGCCGTGTGCAAGACCAGCCCTGTAAGGACCTGCAGTCCTTGAACCTGTTCCAACTTGAAGTGCGAGCTCAAGGCTTACGACACAACGAATTTATGTTATAATGAAGTGCGTAGGAGGAGAGCGAACTGTTTATATGTGCGTGGGAGCGTGTAGGAGCACCCACAGGCTGACCAACGAACGTAGTAAGGCCGACCTTACTTGGAGCGTTTGGAGGATGGCTGACTTGGGTTTTGGAGCATATTTAATAAATAATAAAAATTACCAGAGTCGGAGTCATTACATAAATACAGCGAGAAGAGGAGAATAGTTAGGCACATAGTTAGGCATTTTACTTTTCATTAATCTAATATACATGATTATCCACAAATAAGTAACAATTTATAATCATATTAATAAATAGAAAACAATAATAAATTACATAAATATAAATACATAATTATTAATTTAAAAAAAAATTGGAAAAATATATTCTTTCTTATGTAAAGTAGACTATAAAAAAGTGTTTGTTATTCATTAATATAAAATAAACTATGAAAATATATTTCTAATTTTTATTCAGATCCTAAAATCATTTTTTTATTAAAAAAAATAACATAAAAAACACCTATTAATATAAATCTATTTTAATCTCAAATCAAAAAGAAAATCTCCATCTAAACATAAAATCAAAATTGAGAGAGCTTAATAGAACATTCTTTGAGGATAGGTTTACTGTTTACCTTAAAAGGAACATAACCATGCTAGCATGAAAATAGGTTTCGCTTTACAAAGCATGAACATGGCAGCGCATAGAATCACTTAATAAGGATTCGCCGAAATCTATACTTTCGAGACTTCTTTGTTTTGGTTCCTCGATATCATTGGCGAGTTGCAGCTTATTTAATTTTCTATCACAGCAAACTATGATTATTTAATAATGTCTATCACAGCAAACTATGATTATTTAATTTTCTTCGAAAGCAACGTTTTAAATTTCTTGTTTAATACTAATTGAAAAGGGATGGATTTTCAAACAACACGGGCCTCAGGACTCAATGTCTCAGCGTTTCACTAGAAGACAACTGTTATTGAATGGAGAGTAGATATTGTCTGTATGTGCTGAGGCTGACAGGATTTAGATATCTGCACAGGGAGATTGGGAGAAGCCAATGATCTGAGGAGCTCTGTGAACCTCTACTCTACTTTTGACTTGAGTAAGTAGACCCCATGTTTCACCGTGTTCTGAGCGTGGGTGGGCATGCCCAACAGTATAGAGAAATCACCAAATGACATCTGGAATCCACCACCATACATTACCGCATACCAGCTTGTTTGCATTTGGACATCCAGATGATGACAGTGAAAATTCTCGTCTGCACATATATAATATAAATTTGAATCTGCAACTAGGGCGGGTAGATTATCTTTATAAATGTAAATGGGCTGATTATGTTGAGACGGCAAATTCTGGATGTGCACTTTTTCCTTTCCTCAACATGGGAATTGAGCGATTTCTTTCTAAATATATATTTATTATATATAGTTGTAATTAAAGAAATAAATTTTATAACAAATGGACATTAACAAATGAATACTTTAATTATAGTTAACGAACACATCAATTGATTTAATATAATATTACAATTTGAATATTAAAAGAATACCGGTTGGGCTTGGATTCCATTTATTTAATATTTCACAATAATTAATAATAATATTAATAAAAAAAATAAGTTTATTCATGAAATAAATAAAATATTTTTGAATTTTCAATTTTAAAAGGTGGATACCTCGCGTAAGTTTTTTTTGTTTAAATATCAATTTTATATAGATTTATATCATTCCATGCTCAGTATGTGTTGATATATACACAGATATAATAATATATAAATGACAATACACAAATATTATTGAAGATGATGATATATCTTGTGTTACTCAAAATAAAGAAATGTTCATTGTTATTTCGGAGTTTATATATATATATATACATTGATATTGGTTTAATATAATGTTTATTTCTTCCACTATCTTTTGAGAATGCATTTATGTTATTTTTTACTTCACATACAAAATTAATTATTATTTAAACAATAATGTCAAAAAAATGTGCTTTAACAGTACATTTACTATAATCTATCACCAACTAATTTATACCACTGCCTAAACAGTATGCTTTAGAGTTGGTTTTCCAACACTTTATTTCCTTATGAGCTAAGTATGTTGAGTTTTAAGCTCACAGGGACTTGCTTCTGCCTAGTTGTCTTAACCGACACTGGGCTTCCTCCTTTGCTATATAATGGAGGTCTTCTATGTACTTTTATATAAGATTGTGAGTAATAGAATACTCTAACATGGTATCAAAGCTAGGGATTCTTGCCTTGAAATATTTTTGAGTTTAGTAAATGTTTTATGATTTTGAATGGAGAGTTTCAGTTTCAATGAGGTCTTGAAATATTTTTGAGTTCAGTAAATTTTTTATGATTTTGAATGCAGAGTTTCAGTTTCAATGAGGCCTCTAAATCTATAGATTTGTCTAGGAGATGATGCTTGATCTTTCTAGGAGATGATGGTTTGAATCTATTAGATGAATGGGATTTCTTTGTGATCCCGTGGGATCATATTGAGTTTTCATACCCGCAGCTTTTTAATCAATTTTTTTTAATTTTTCCAGTGATCACTAATCTTTGAATTCTTTCTCTATTTATGAGAGTTTGTATATGGGTACCTAAGCAAACCTCGTAGTTGGGACTCATTCTTTGATTTTTTCTTTTTTAGTTACACTTTATGTTTTGCTTAAGGGAGGTGTTAGAGTTGGTTTTTCTAAAGTTTCATTTCCATTTAAGTATGGAGAGTTGTAAGCTCAAATAGACACTTGCATCTGCCTAATTGTTATTAACCAATTGTCATAGTTATCCTTAACTTACACTAACATTCCTCAATTACTATATAATAACGATCTTCTATATACTTTTATATAAAATGGTAAGTAATAAAATACTCCAAAATTGATTGTATACTTTGAGATAAACCAATTAATTCAAAATAAACTTAAAATAACCCCTTAAAAACAATTAAATTAAATTCCAAAACTAGATCACAATTCTTGCATGTAAAACTTGTTCGAACTGTTATACATGTCCTATCTAACTGGACCTATCAAATCATTTAACATGCAAATTTAACATGCAACTGTACACCAGAGGAAGCGCAGCCTACTGAGTAGCCTATGCTTCATAATTGATATCCAACCAAAGAAGAACGATGACCAGACTTGGAACTGCACTTTTAGTTACCATAGGGCTCAGTTTTCTCATTCTTTGTGTTTCTAATACACTTTCATTATAAGGGTTGCAGTTATTCATTATATATCATTTTGGTGAAACAATGCATATATTCATTATATAACATTTTGGTGAAACAAATGCAGGAATTTTTATGAACTCACTATTTTTTTTGGGATGAAAGTACTTCATTTCGAGCGTAGGTGAAATTCATTAGAGTAAAATTAATGAGTGCAATTTTATGAATTATTTTTTAGATGAAAAAATTAATTAGATAAAATTAATTAGAGTTTTTTATGGAGGTTGAGGAATTGTTTGGATGGTTAAAAGTGGCCCAAAAAAATTCAAAATTTTTGTAGTAGTAGTTTTTGAATTACATTTTTTTATGGTAGAAAAAGTTTAAGTATCATCAAAAACTTTTAGGGCACTCAAAATATTGAAATTTGATAACTATAACTTAAATTGAAAAAAAATTATGCTCGATTTAAAATTAAAAATATAATCAGAATTTCTATAATTTTTCAACCACCAAAAATCTAGTTACCGTGCAAATTAATTGATTAATTGTAAGACGGAAACAAAGAATTTAATGTTTTCTGTTTTGATAAGTTGTGAATGGTGCCATTTAAAGAATTAGATTCTGGTCAGCGTTCAAATTGAACTCATCCGAACTTATCAAAATAGCTTTAAAAAAATTATCTTTCGAAAATATTTTAAAATACCAAATCACTTGTGAATGGCAAAGCTTGGATTTAATATCTACATTTCAAAAGAAAGGCGGTATTTTAATAGCTGTTAATTTTTTTTTAAATTTATGGGTCTAGTCGGGACCAGCACATAAATCACTTCGAAAGTTTGGTGGAAGAGAGTATTCAGACAACCTCATACGAGTTATGTCACGACTCATCCGAATCAGAGTCAACTAAAAGATTTATTAAGCAGAGAGTTGATTCTTGTGTGGATATGTTCTTTGGGCAAGAGATTTGCGAACTGTAGTGGAACTATTCACAAGTTTCAGTGTTTTGATCGGCAAGGCAGTGTCATTGTTATAAGCATTAAAAATCATAGAAATGTGATATATCATTTAACAAACCTTCTTAAAAAAATGTGATATATCATTTAACAAACCTTATTATTAAGAAGGTGGAAAAATGTGATATAAAAGAAAATCTATTTCGTCTTTTATATCAATGGTATCCATCTCACTCCATCTAAAGACTAAAGACTAAGGCGTGAACTTATGGTCCTATTTTTTTCATGCACAATATCAGCGATAAATAAAAACAATGAATTATGAATTTTTTTATTTTAATATTTAATATTGCATTTTATATTATTTGGTAGCACTAAATAGAATATGGGGAGGGTTATGTTCATTGTGAAGAGAGCCATAACTTTAATCCGTGGTAAATAATTGTGAGAATTGTGAGAAAGAAAATTGCATTATGAATGTTATCAAAATATTAACATTTAAAATGCAATTTTCTTCTCAAGTTATGTCCATATTAATAATGTACAATATGAATTTTTAATAGAGTTAGATATAGAAATATAAAGTTTTATCAATGAAGAACCTTTAGAAATACCATTTATCATTACTAAAAAAAAAGATGTGCACTTTAGAGGCTTTTAAGGTGCATGCACATGTACATGTGCACTTTAGAGGCTTTTAAGGTGCATGCACATGTACATGTACAGTAAGAATTTTTAGAAATCTAAAATTTTATCAAATGAAATTCCTTTATCATTACTTAAAAAATGATGTGGACCTCAGGTTGTTTGTTATTTTGATGTGAGGACTTTGCCTTTGTTCTCACCTTACAATAGAGTATTTAATATTGCAACCATACACCTTTATTTATCCTTTGCATTTTTTCGTCAAACTTCGTTTTGTAATGAAATTCCTTTATCATTACTTAAAAAATGATGTGGACCTCAGGTTGTTTGTTATTTTGATGTGAGGACTTTGCCTTTGTTCTCACCTTACAATAGAGTATTTAATATTGCAACCATACACCTTTATTTATCCTTTGCATTTTTTCGTCAAACTTCGTTTTGTAATGAAAATTTCTTCTAAATCAGTTTCCCTTCTACAATATTTTCTTCAATCTCATCTTAAAAGTGAAAGTTATTATTATTTATTTAAAACAAGTTGTGAGGTTTGAAATTTATGTTTTTAATTCGCAAGGTTTGAAATTCATTATTCTTTTGAGGCATACTGTTGGTTTTTTTCTAATTAAATATGGTGAATTGGGAATTAAGAATTAGATTTATATCTTTGACATTTAAGATTTAGATTCATCACTCTAACATTTAAAATTTGATACTTTTCTTCTTCTCAATTCATTATTAAACATATAAACTTAAATACAAAACTTTCTCAAAGCATTATTGAGTTTCAAAATGGTCATATAAACCTAAAAATGAATGTGTGTGAGTTTGAGAGATTATGGAGGTGAACCAATCTATTTTTGCTTAACATAACTTTCTAAAATGTGTTTGAGCAAATAAAGTTCTAAGATTTGTTTACAATTTTCAGCTAATTTAATTTTTGAAATTCTAAAAGCATATTCCACCTCTAAAAAGCAGCAATGTAAACTAGGAAAACATAAATTCTTGTAATCCCAAAAAAAAAGATAATAAATAATTAAGTCAATAAAAATATATATATAAAATTAGAATTGTTTTGTTTTAATATGAACTGTGTTTTTATTCTTTTTTCATAATGAACCCATGTTTTATTACTTTAAATTATATTTATTCTTATTCTATTATTTTTAATGATTGAACCACACGCTAAAAATCGCTTGAACAATGTACAATCAGTAAACCTTATGTAAAGATAAAAAAATAACTGTTAATTGTTGATGCATTTGGTCTCCCACAACATTCAAATCAACCATGTAATATTTAAAATAAAGTTGATATTCATCTACATGAAGATGATGGATCAAATAGTTTAGAACTTGTTGAAAGAAAAAAGTCATCAAAGAAATGCAAAAAAATATTCAAATTTAAATGGAATGCAACATTCCATGGGCTTATGTTGTAAAATATTGTAATGGTACTGAAAGGATAAAATGTTCTTGGTGTGTTAAATTTGAGTGAGACACTCCATTTGAAAAAGAGGAAAGTACCACTCTTCAAGAACTTAGTGGTCTAAGTGGCCATGCAAAATTAGAAGATTGAAAATTCTATTTACAACACTTTGAGGGAGGAAGATCGTAAATTCTATTTACAACTTTTTGAGGGAGAAAGAAAAGGAGGTAATATTTCAATCACTAAACATGTTGAACTAATGGTATATGCTGAGAAGAAGAGAATTATATCAATGATTGAAAACAGGTAGTTTTTTCTATACATGATTTATCTTTAGAAATGTATAAGTCGATATGTGAATGCACTATACACATGCCTCTAACAGATAAATATTTTGCATACACAAATACAATATCAAGAAAAGAGTTTCTTCAAGCTACTAAAGAGGTGTATTGGAACAAAATAAAAGAGGATATTTTACATGACCCATTTTACTCAATTTTAGTTGATGAAAGCACCAATCCAATTATACATTTGATTGTTTATATTACATATTTGACAAATGGAGGAAGAGATCAACGTGTAACAAAGTGTATATATTTTCTTCAATTAAAGGATGGAATAGCTCAGTATGTATGATGTAGTGAGAAATCGTTTAACAGAAATGGATCTAAGTTAGTTGGTTTTGGCTCGAATGGTGCATATTCTATGAGGGGTATTCATGAAAGTTTATCTTCTAAGATTTTTCTAGATGCTCCTCATTTATTAGATATCCATTGCATAGCTCATAGGGAAGCAGCCAATGATGCTTCATCTCATTTTCTGGAGTTGAAATATATTGGCGAATTTGCAAAGAAAGTCTATTCATGACTTAGGAAATCAACTAAAAGACATGAAGAGTTGAAAGAGCTAATGGAATAGTTTTAAATCACTAAGTTAGAGGTCTTACAAATTCATTAAATTAGGTGGTTTCATAGAGGCAAGGTCATGGAAAGACTTGTTAAATGCATGCCTTCTTTGTTAAAGGATTGGGAGTTAGGGGAAAAAAGTATATGAGTTAGCAACACTATTTCAAGTGCAATTTTGCATCCATCTACTTGTAGATATGCTCATTGAATTAAATAAGTTGAATCAAAAGTTCCAAGAGGATTATGTTAATAGTACATCTATTGGCACTACTTTATATGTTTCTATTAACATGTTTCACAAACAATTTTTGCAAAGCACTTTTGGGGTAGGTGCAGTGCACATGCCCTCTTTCTTAGTTGAAGCACAAGGAATCCTTAAATTTTCATATAGCATAGGTAGGTACATTTACATCCATTGAGGTTCGAAATTTTTCCAAATATGCAACGATCGGGGACACTAGATGATTTTTTTCTTTTGGGAAAATGTTTGGTTGTAAAGGTGGTTGAATCTTTAGATAGAAGATTCATAGATTTACCTATATTTAATGCTACTAAGTTTCTTAGTTCCAAATATTGTTATGAAGAAGTGAATGATAGATATTGTCTAACAAAATTAGGATTGAAATGTTCATGTAAAAAATTGGTGTTGGAGAATCACCTATTGTAGATATTGCTAGATGTCTAAGTGAAATGGATGAATTTATTTGTACCATTTCTAAATCATATCCCAAAATCATATGTATGGAGCATGGGATCTATGTGAACGTGAACTTGAATTATTTGAAGGATTTCCATATTTGATGCAATTATGGCAAGTTATTCTAGTTATCCCAGCAAGCACAACAGATTGTGAAAGAGGCTTCTCAAAATTAAACAGGATAAAAAATGATGATAGATCAAACTTTCATTTTAGACACTAGATATGTTAACATTTATCTCATAGTGTGCCCCATTCTCTAAATAAGGTAGATTTTAATACTATTTATGATGTATGGAAACAAATGAAAACTATAAATCATAGAATATGACATCTACAAGACTTCCTTCATGACCATATATGGGCATTATGAGTTTGTTGTCGTTCCATTTGGTTTAACTAATGCTCCATTTACTTTTATGCGCTAGATGAATAGTGTGTTGCATCCTAATCCAAAAAGAATATTTGCTATATTCATTGATTACATCCTGATATATTCTAAGAATGAGGAAGAGCATGTCAAGCATTTAGCGGTAGTGTCGATTTCTAAGAGAGCACTGGTTGTATGCCAGGCTTAGAAGGTGTAGTTTCTTTCAGATATCGCTACAATACTTGAGACATGTTGTTTCTAAGGAAGGCAAAGCAGCAAATCCAGAAAAAATAAGGGCTATCATGGAGTGGGAAGATCCTAAGAATGTGGATGAAGTTAGGTCATTCATGCGGTTAGCACGTTATTATAGGAGGTTCATCAAGATCTTTTCACATATTTCCTATCCTATTACATCAATGCAGAGGAAAGGTAGGA
>APFE030610465.1:2122-16433 GCA_000404065.3 Pinus taeda
GGTTCCAAAATTTTCTTTTTCCCCCGCCATTTCTGGCGAGTACCCCGATTATTTTTAACAAGCTTGATGGGGATAACATATGCTTGTGGTGTAAGTTCGACCTTCGGTCGAATCCAACCTAGTAGAAGTTTAACGAGCCCTAGGGAGGAGAAGCTCAAGTTTCGTCATAATGACGAATCCAATGTCGTCAGGTTTTAACGAGTCCGACATAGGTAAAACTCGGAGTCTTTTTCATGTTTAGAGAGTTTGAAAAAGACACGGAAAAGAAAACTCCAGAGGTCCTTTTTCGTAAAGTTGTGTCTCTCGGGTCCGAAAAAGTGTAAAATGATACCCGGAAGAACCGCCCGATCATTACGACCGAGGAGTACTTTTCATGAGTAGTGATTTCGATCTGAAAAAGTAAAAAATGGATCAAAATCACATCGTTTCGTAACCATTAACGAGTTTGAAATGACAAAAACCCGGTAATCTTTTTATGTTTTAACAGTCGATAAAAGAACTTAAAACGACCGCCCCTTAGTAATCGTTTAACGAGCTAAGAGGGACAACTCGGCGATCTTTTCCGCTTTAAAAGGTTAGGAAAAGAGCTAAAAGCGGACCATAAGTAACATTTTCTTGTATTTTTCCGAGCTTGAAAAAGTTAAAAAGACGCTCGTTTGAACTGCACCAGACCCTGTCATCATTCGACCAACAGCGTAAAGTCTATTTCGTCACAAAAATATCCTAAAAATACTTAAAATCAACATTTCTAATGTATTTTTGGGCTAAAATAGTGCTATAAATAGTAAAAAGTAAAAAACAAATTTACTTTTCACCTTTTACCTTATAAGTTTACTGTTGGAGGGTTTCCAGTGCAAAATTCACCTGCTGATTGTGGCCAATCGAGGACACAGTTCGAGTCGCCGTCTGCAACAGGTAAGAGGCCTCATCCTAAGCTCCATATTTATTCTATTTTTCCTAGTTTTTATCCACATTTTAGGTCCCTGCAAGAGGATTTAAAAAAATTTTAGGTCTGCACCATTGGCGCAGGTTTCCGGCACGGGACCGCGCCAATGGCGGAAATTTAACACAGAGACCGCGCCATTAGCGCGACTGTTTTAGAAACAGTCGCGCCAATGGCACGAACTCAATTTGTGCCAAATTGGACCGTTAAACTTCCAAATTTCCTTCAAATTATACCTCAAGATTTATCTAATGTTTGAAATTTGTTCTTTGTTTGCAGGATTTTGCCAAAAATGGTGGTCGAATCGAAAGAACGAGAGCACGGGGAAGTTGATGCCCTAGCTTTAGCAGATGATGATTGTATGACGACATTGAGAGACTGCGTGCTCAAGAAGTTTTTCCATACTTCCTACCTCCGCGCACAACCTGAGCTACTACGTTTCATAGTAGATGCTTGGGATGTAGAGGATCAGGTGTTCCGCCTGAAGGACCAGACATTGGAATTGGATGTTTCCGATGTCTATTTTATTACAGGTTTATCACGACGAGGTGCGCGCCCTATTTTGACAGGCATTCGACCTTCTGCAGAGAAGATCGAGGAGGTGAAGGATAGGATATGTCCTAATGCACGTTTTTGTGAGAACAGTAGGAAGATAGACATCAACACGATTCCTAGCTTGGTTCTACGAATTATATTGTTTACCATCACCCGGGCAGCAGGTATACAGGCACCCCATGAGGCCAGCAAGAATCACTTGCTGTTGGCCACCGAGTGTCTCCATCCTACAGTGTTTGACTGGGCTTCCGCGGTGACGACCAATATCAAACGACAGCTTACCAAGTGTAAGCAGGGTGGAAACAAACAATTTGGGTATGGGTCAATTCTAGTGACCTTCTTTCTAGAGCGGCTGCCGATTTTCTGGGTACCTGGAGGGATAGTAGCAGATCCAGTGCTGCGGGAGCCAAGGTTGCATCGGTGGGCAGAGCTCATGCCCAGAGGAGGAGAGGGCCAACAGATGTCCTGGAAGCCCGAGTTCTTCATCTGGCTCCGGCATCATATGATAGTCGTTGAGGACTGGCCCTATGCGGGCACGGATTTCACCGGAGATCCCGATCTCCCTCTACCTGACGGAGAGGATTGGGATGAGGAGCTGGGTAAGAACTCTATGTTTTTAATGCTTTTTATGTATTTGATTTTTTTTTGTTAATACATGTTTATTTTCTAACAGCATCTATATATGTATACAGATGTTGGTGCAGAGTGACCAGCTGACGTGCCCCATAATGTGCGAAGAGCGCAACCCGTAGTAGACCCTCAGATAGAGGGTGAGGGCGATCTTGTGCAGAGCCTTGAGGCACTAACTCGAGGTATCCCAGACTACGGCAGGTTGGCAGATGTGCCTAGAGCTTATCAGAGGCATACGGTGGGGGTGTCTACTCGTGTTCACCGTCTGTTAAGACGTTTGGTGTGAGCAGTGACATGCTATCATGAGCATAACCGTGCCTAGACATCTAGGTTTCATTTTTGTCCATTTTTGAGGAGTACGCTGTCAGCGGCTGTATAGACTTTTGACATGTATTATTTTTGTAACGCGCGGGGCGCGAACACTTTGACTGATGTATATATATATACATATGGATTTTTTGGATGGATCTTGTACTTGTGATGATGTTTTAATTATGCTATGCAAATGTATCAGTTGCATAACATGTGACCCATGTGTTTTTATATGTTCATATGCTTATGTTTATTCCTAGATGGATCTTGTACATGTGACTGTGTGTTTTATATGCTATGCGACCGTTGGACACATATGTAATCTAATGTATCTAGTGCATAACAAACAACCCATTGGAACGTATATATACGCATATATTTTATTCTTTATACAAGATTTTATTTTTTATACAAGCTTAAAAGCACGTGGCATACATGCAAAATATGCTTGATGGGAAGTGAAATGGGCGTGCCCCCAAACATCGTGTATTAATGTGATGTATCAATCCGAGGTATATGCCCCCCAAGCTTCAATTCATTGAAAATGGGTTGAAGGTTGAGTAAATGGTTATGTGTCCGAAAAACACGAACACACAGTTCATTGTTTTAACGAGGTTGACATAATGGATATGAACTATCCTCGAAATAGACGGTTTCATTATTTTAACGAGGTTGAGACATTAAGAAAACTATCCTCGATACTTGTTTTATGGTTTAACGAGCTTGACACAAGATCAGGAACTATGCTCGACACTTGTTTCATTGTTTAACGAGCTTGACACAAGATCGGGAACTATGCTCGATAACTCCGCTCGGCCGTGTATTCGATGGCCTATCCCTGGTCAGTGAAGCAAAGTCTGATGCACAAACAGGGCTTTGCTTCTTCTTCGACTGGACCGTTCATTTTTTAAGGAGCTTGACATAGGATGATGAACTATGCTCCGACCAATCATGTTTCATTTTTTAACGAGGTTGCCACAAGATCAAAACCATCCTCGATACTCCTTGTTTCATTTTTTAGGGAGCTTGATAGAGGGAAAAACTATGCTCCGACCAGTCTTCATCACAATGAAGAGGAAGCTGGGGCTTCCAGGAGTGGCACTCCCGATGGGAGATCAAAGCCGTGGAGACTGGGATCTAATGCCCGCAAAGCACTATTGACCATGTTGGTAGTGCTAGATAGAGGCGCGGGAAAGGTACTCACATAGTTGACCTGCGAGGAGGCAGAGACAACTGGCGGATGAGAACTGGGAGGAGGTGACAACGGCAGAGGGGGGCTAAAGAATGATAATTGGTCAATAGTGACAATCCTTCCATTGTGTGGAAAGCAGATCACATGGAAAAGCGAGGAAACGATAGCCCTCATGGCATAAATGTAGTCACGACCAAGGAGAAAATTGTTACCAAGAGCATTTTGGATAACCATTACATTTATATCGACGCTTTTGCCACCCAGAGTGATAGGTAGCTGTGGGAGGACTCCTAAAGATTGACATGCTCTTCCGTCAAAAGCCAGCAGAGTATGCATGATCGGCTTAAGTGGCGGGGAACCGAGAGCTTGCCAAGTAGTATACAGCATGAGACTAGCCGACGCGCCTTCATCCATAATGGTGCTAGGTAGTGCCGTGTCATAGGCATGGACAGTAATCTAGAAAGGTACATGGGATGGAATGCGATAAGAGGTCAGGTGACTCCAATCAAAGGAGATAGCTGAACTGCTGGGTGGGTGGATCAGATAACCGCCCCTATGCTCGAAAGGAGCCGGAGAAGGACCCTCTGATTCAAAATAGATAAGAGGATCATCGTCAGACTCAGGAGAATTTGACGAAACATGAAGGACTTGTTTATGACTGTCGTCTAGAATAGGTTGGTCAACTGATGGTAAACTCGAACTGACACGATCGCCGACCAATGGCTGATCGGGAACAGGCTGGGTGGAGCCAGGTGCAGGAAGAGGAGACTGAACAAGAGAGGTATGCGAACCAACCTTGTTGTTAGTAGAAGGACAATCTGCAGTTGCAGAAAGACGCTGATATCCAGCAGGGAGTTGGGGTGAGGGATCTGCAAGACTTTCCAACACAGAGGAGGCTTTGTCCATGAGTGGGCAAAGGTGAAGGAAATGATGGCCTTCACAAAGTTTGCAAGGGAGTCGAATCTTCCCTTTGCCTTTAGTATTCCCATCTATGGGGGTATCATCGTCGTGAGCGTCAGTAGACGATGATGGACGAGCTGGATCATGAGACCATATCCTTAAGACCCTGGGAATGCCAGGACAATCTCAAAGGAGGTGGTTTTCCTTGCATAGTCTGCAAGGGAACTTGACCTTGGGTGGAGGGGTAGGAAGGAGTCCGTCTTCCGTTGTCCGTGGTGGAACAACAGTTGTGCTTGTTGTCTTCTTTGTGTTTGTGACCGTTCCCTTGTTTGACTTCTTCTTCTGTGTCTTCTTCTTCTTCTTGTTAGATACCTGGGTACTTTCACCAGGCGAAGAAGGAGACGTTGAAGTAGGTGTCGAAGGGGTGGGGTCCACCTTCGGTTCAACTGGGTGTTGAGCAGGCGGAGGGACTGATGTAGTATCAGCCGACACAATAGGGACCACAGGGTTTGAAAATATCCAGACTGGTAACCCGACAGTTAACCCTGGGAGGGTTAGTGTTGCCATATAAAGGGCACCACCATTTCCAGGAGAAGGGAAATGACCAGCATCCCCATCAGGTGGGGGACTTAGGTTGATGAATCCCAGGAAATTTGCCATAGTAGGACGAAATTCTAGTCAAACTAACGCGCTCAAGATCTAAGTGGGTAATGTGAATGTGGTCAGGTAAAATATTAAGACACTTGACTTGACCTTTTCATCTTTAAAGAGTCGAGAAAAGGACGAAAAGCTGACTCTAGTCTCCTTCGATTGTTTATTGAGCACGAAGTGACAAGCTGCTCACTTACACCTTTTCTGTTAGACAGTCTGAAAAGGATCAAAAGCTGACTACTTTGGAAATCTAGGTAAAAGGGTGTGCCAAACAATCCGTAAAACTACTTATACACCTTAGCGATCAGAAGATCACCAAGGACTTCCCGTACTGCAGTCAATCTTCCTGAATGCTGTGTTCAGTGCATTACGGGTTGTAGGGCGGCAGACTCGGCTTCCTATGGATCAAAGGTTGCAAGCCTATAGTGGTCTCCCAATTTATACTCGACGGTACGTGGGAGCACAGTCCGTACTGGCACCTATCGTCTCACCATGGAGGAATCACCCAACCACTCAACGATAAATTACCAGGCTTAACGACACCGAAACACGTCTCTAGCCTAGACCTCTAGAATGTGAGCGTTAAGTTTCAATGCGTTGTTAGGTTCATTGAATCAATTTTAATGTTCATCTTCAATTAAGTCTCAGTTTCTGGTCTTAGCGAATGTAGTCTCTCAAAATATCCTAAATGCCACTACATGCAAGAATTGTATTCGTTTCGTTTGGATGAAATCTAGCTACAGAAGAGTTAAGAGGTTCATACAAACAAAACGATGTCAAAAGTTCTAATGCAGCTAATCAACAAGAAAGGAAAAATCTTTTCTCTTTTTCCTTCTTTTAAAAGCAAAAAGCTAACATAACATGCCTAATTGATGAAAAGCAAAATCTTTTTCTTTTCTTTTCGAAATAATATGATAATGCACTTAAAGGGTTTCAAGAGAGATTCGCAATCAGATAATTCATTTCAAAGAATCTATAACCAGAATCTGAAACATAAACGAAAACCCAGCAAAGCAAAGAAAAGCCAAGATTTTCAAGTAACTATGTAAGCTAAGTCACAACGAAATCAGTCCAAATAAGCAAGCTAAAAGCAAGATACTTGCAGTATGAAGTGTAAAAACTCATATAACCACCAGAAGAATATGGAAATCAATCAACAAAAAGACCAGATCTATAAATCATCAATCCAACAGAAGGCTCGATAACACAAAAAAACACGAAGGCCAAGATGTAAAATCGGTGGACAAGGGCAAACAACTGAAGGATGAAGAACCACCAGCCAAATATCAATCCACAGACTTCCAGAAGGTATAAAAAGAGCAGAAAGACACAAACCCAAGCTCAAGAGAATGGCAAACAAGTTTATTAACAAACTCAAGCAGTGCGGCGCAACTGTATGTCTGCAACTCGCGCTAAATAGAGATTGGCGCGAGTTGTCTGAGAGCAACACGCGCCAACTAGTGCGACTGTGCAAAGAAAAAGCGCGCTGGCGGAGCTCGCTAGGCAAAAAGATAGAAAGGGTGGTCTAAGGCTTGGCCTCTAGTTTCTTGACAGAGCCAGCAAGTAAAAAAGATAGCAAGAACTCTAACCAAGAGATTATTCAGACAAATAAATGAGAGAAAAATGACGTGCGAAGCAAGATTGATATTGTAAAGTTTGTAAATCAACCCGGAGATCGACTGAAGTGGCATTGATCTACTTCACTTCTGCATAGCAGAAGTGTTTTGAAGGCTACCTGGTCACTCTTCAGACTCCGTCCACGATTTACAAATCAAACAATATAAACACAGTCAACAACCAACTCCCCAGTGGAGTCACCAAATTGTTGAGGTCGGTAAATCCCCTCTGTGGACAGAGGCGATCCCACTAGCCCGACAGGGGTCTAGCAACAATCATACACGCTGCATGCAAGTTCCTAATTGCATAATTTAAAGTTTAGTCAGAAAGACCTACCTGGAATCCAATGCTATTTGTCGTGGAAGAAACGTCGCTCCTGTCCTCTAGCTTTGGCCGGTCACCATCCTTGCATTCCATGCATGGACACCTGCACAAACAAAGAACAATCCACAACAAGCGTAAAATCCAATATCATACAATTATATATCAGTCAAGTAGGATATAACGCAAATATTACCAGAAGAATACGTGAGTGGAACCATAATAACAGTCGTTCATCATTCAATAATAGAAGAGAAGAATTACAACCAATAAAGGCTTGACGCTGCAAATCTCCTCCAACTGGGTCAGCAGTTAGGCATGCCTTGCAAAGACACTTCCTCTCTCAAAATTCCGGCAGCATAACTTCTCTCTCAGCTCTTACTATCAATCTAGCATGATCTCAACTTACTTTAGCTCAAAACTTCAACACTCTGACATTAACACTCCAAAACTCGCCGGTTCAATGCAGGATGACAGTGATATATAGATGGAAGAGGAGAAAGTATTCATCGTATCCAGACACCTACCGAAGATTTGGTATTGTCCCAGAATAGCCTTTGGACTGAGTTGTCATGGATGAAAAAGACGACACTCGATCATATCCATGGGATTTTTCCTCAGGGAACTGCATGAGTAATGGAGGAAAAAACACTTCAGTGCACGTTGTCCAAAAATCATGACTAATTTTGTGTGGCACGGACTTTGTTTTGTGACAGCGCGTCTATGGGCGCGCCCTGTTTGGAGGAATTGAGCCATTAGCGCGGGTTAGACACTGTGGACCCGCGCTAATGGAAAAAGGGAATTTTTTAGGGTTGATCTTCAAAAGGTGTCTTCAGGGATATTGAAGTTCATACTTAGGAGACTCCAATGCAAGTGTTTTCAAGTTACGTCACTGGTCACAGGTCCGTAAAAGTGTCCTCCAGTGTGTGACAACGGGGGTAACAAGGACGGTGACCAACGGTGACAAATTACTGCGTAACAGGGGGGATGAGGAGGAGCAGTTGGAGGAGCGGTGGAGGGGGGGAAGCAGAGGAGGAGGGGGAGGAGGGTGGAAGTAGAGGAGGAGGACGAGGGGACGAGGAGGAGGAGTAGGGTAGGTGTAGAGGTAGAGAAGGAGAGGAGGGAGGAGGGGTGGAGGTGGAGGCGAGAGGCAGAGGAGGGGGGAGGAGGGAGTGGATCGAGAAACACCAAGTGTTGGTTTTACACTCCCATTATGTATTTATACTAGATTTAATTTTGGTGTCAGTCCCATTAACATTCGTATTAGAGTCATAATTTATTGATGTCTTTTCCAACATGCATACAATGTGGTGTACTGCATTTGTGCATTTCTTTCACCACTTTTGACCCTAGTACCTTCTAGATTGGAATATAATTTGTGCCTCTTATGTACTTTAGTTATAATTATTAAGATATCTATTTCCTCAAAGAAACTTGTATGTTCCAAAATATGCATGTTCAATTAATTACACGTATTTCTATTAAATATATGAATAATAACTTAGTAAGATTTAGTTCCCTACAACAGTGTATATTTGGAGCATTTTCTTACCCAGGGTGACTTAAAAGACTCATACAAAACCATATCAAAAACAAATTCCATCATTACATCTAGATGCACCAATCATGACAATAATAAAATTACATAGTGTCGTACTTCATAGCAAGACCTGTCTTCCATGAGTAAAATTTTTAGAATTTGTTTTAGTATGGAACCCACTTAATTAACCATAAATTTATTTATGTCCATTTATATACTTTTATTTGAAATATTTCTTGGTGTTGATGATGATCTATGGAAATTTCAGTTGTGATTTTATCTTTTCTGTTTTCCATTTACCTCATAAGCGTTCAACATTTCTTCCCTTAAGATCTCTCATAAGTATCATATACATTCTAGTTAGCTATGTCCTTGCATAGGAATCATTGAATCATAATTTTAATTTTAATATAAGTAAAGTAATATGGTGATAGTATGGTAGAAGAGACCTATTGGTACAAAATTAAACATAGTATTCAGCTTTCTTTATTCCCCATTACTCTTTTCAACACTTCCATGTCTATCTATCTTGCACGATGACCACATCACTAGAATTTCTCATCCAAATATGAAAAAGGTCTATCATTTAAAGTATTTTAAACCATTTTTACCTCATGGCTCATGGTATAGAGTCCTTGTGCCCTCCTAAGAGAATTTAACAACAACTTAACTTTTGGGGAACATATAAAGAAATAAAAAATTTACCTTCTACATAATTTACAACACTCAATAATTAGGAAAAATAGAACAGTGACCAATTTTCCATCTATACTTATGGAAATTAATTAACCCGTGAGTTGATGTTATTTGGTGTATTACTCTTAACTCTACCACAAAATGTAGCCTGAACGGATAGCGTATAAAGTGAACAATTGTCACAAAATTTATTGGATGCATCCTATCTCCTAGTTCATTGAAGGAGATCATTCCACAGATGAACATCATCAAAGATTACGAACATTCCATTGTGAGTGGAGAAAATTTCATGTCCCCATATACACTAGATTTCATTGCTAATTTGACCAAAACATTTCACTATCTATTTTTCATTGGGTGTTTAGACAATTAAGTTAATTTTTAATTTACTTTTATTAGCATCCTTCCTCAATTCATTATTTCAATTGGTCGGGCTATGTCTTTAATAATTCAACGAATTAAAAAAAATCCTCAACAGAAAAAATTTCCCAATCGCCCAAACCAAGTAGAATAATTTTAACCTAATTACATGTGGATTTTGGTCAACCTCCTTCCTCAATTTTTTATTTAAATTTAAATATGACAAGCAACGTCTTTGGAAATTAACACTAGAAAACCCTCAATCCTCTTCACCCAAACCTAGTACAATAATTTTGAAGAAGAGTTTAAAAGAGAGGTGGAAGGCTATCATATGTGGTGATTATGTAATTGCAGATGCTTTTCCTATCTCCTATATGATGCACCAGAAAGGCTTTAGGAAAAAATCATTGGTCACCCCTCTCAAATTAATCCATAAATTGCCATTGTTTCTCCTTCTGACTAAGAATGAAGACAATAGTTATGAAATCAAGGAGACTTGGCAAGAATTTATAGTGAAGTGAGCCAGTATACCTTAAACCATACTTGAAACACCAAAGAGAAAAATCATGCAAATTTCCCCATATGAGCAAGCCATCACAAAATAAGGCTACGCGAGAGTCATCACTGTGATCATAGCAAACATTTTCCCTGAGACTCGCATGGATTGTGAGTCTCCACACATGGCTTAGTCTTGCCCATTAGGATGTTAGATTTTCAACAACACCCTGCTCTCCTCTTTCGAGATATAAATTCTTGCAACGGTGGCCTCAGGGACGTTTCTCGGCCTCCCTTAATAAACAACTGAAACACCTTGCGATAGATCCCTCTATGGAAGAATTCAAAGGAAATCTAAAGCAAAATACATCCAATACAATTTTAGCAAGGAAGTGGATGAAATTTGATACCAACGTATGGGTAGGAGGAGTATTTATATCAAAGAACTACTAATCAAACAGACATTGTGTAATGTCCATGCAAGGAGAAATTAACACAGGAGAAGATAAGATGAGAAAGATTTTCCCAGTGTGACTTTTCTATGTGCAAGTAAGGATAAGTTTTCATTTTCTTGCTACAAGTCTGATAACTTCACTCGCTTGCCTACCTGAGGGATAGTTGTCCTCGACCTAAAAAACACCTCGTGTTCTTATTACTTTTTCACCCAGAAAGAAACTCATAATTTCATAAGACCTTTACAAGCATTAGGATTCCCTCAGGTGAATAAGGTTATTGTTTTCAAGATGGAAATCAATTTCAATGCTTTAAGGTATTAAGGACACTCTTTATCCTTATTTGAGTACTGAGTGATAACAAATTGATACTTGCCCATGGAATGTCCAAACAAGTCTCTTTTTCTCAGATAAGGTGGATACTCACATTGTTCTCCCTGAAACCAAGAAAGGATAACCATTATCCTACACCAAATTCCTTTCAAATGCCTCAAAGCAATGGATAGGGCCAAAAAAAAGGCATTATTGGGGACTAAAAGGGAAACAACAACCCTTAATGTGATTTTATCCAACAACCCAATTGGGAAGGTGTCTCTTTAGCTTTAAATCTACTAATAAAATGAAGTACTTCCGAAAGCTACCAAAATCCAATGTCATCACTGATAGTAAACTATTATAGGGTCGGTGTAGACACACACAATCACTTAACCCATTATTACTTAAAAGATAATTGAGGATCTTGTGTTAAGCAGAGAATATAGTTAAGTCATATTAATCACATTAAGCAGTCGATTCACATTAGGTGATGGCAAGATTTGGAAATTCTTTCATGGATGCGGCTTGACAACATTCACTCCCTACAAACCTATTAAAATTTCCTCTAAAATTTCAGTTTGATTTCAACTATGAATTTTGATTTTATACTTATGTCAGGACCATGTATTTGCATAAATGTTGAAAGTTACAATTGTTCATTAACCCAATGTATGGTTCAATTAGTCATACTTTCTTCTAAAATATCAAAGTTCATTGCAAGTTAGTAGTAGCAGTTATTGGGGTTTTACTTGTAAAGATATCTTAACAAATTCCTAAAAGAAATTCCATCGATTGTCTTTAATTTTAGAACACCCCAACTTACCATGATTCTCCTTTCTACTTTGTTTGTAAGAAAAATTTCAATATTTAAGTTATGTAGAGTATTGTAGCTTACTCTTTTAAATGCTCACATATTTTACTTCTTGGCCATGTTTATCTCTCTAGAGACACTTTAGGTCCCTAAAGACTTCTTTGTGTGAACAATATAGTAGGTCTCAATATGATTTTCTTATTTTTGCTTCTTAAGAAATAGAGACGAATTTATGATTTTTACAAAACCTTTACTTTTTGGAAACTTATTAATTGTACATATATTAATGTATATATACTTATGCTATAAGTCTCCTTTTTTAAGAATCTTATTATGTCTAAAACTAATGAAATTAAAGCATAAGTGTGTAGACTAAGTTCTATGCATACACAAGGAATATGTTGGGCTAGAGTATATGTGTAATAGGGTATATCCTATTACTATGCACAAGGTGGGGCAAAATCTAGCCTTTAGCGTTGCATATGTATGTCATAGCTTTTTTCATTTTTTCTTTTGCTCCTTCACTAAATTTAACTTGGCTTAAATATGCAATAGTTTTCATATTCATTCATATATAATCATCCCATAGACAAGGTTAATACCCATAATTCTACACATGCTTACAACACATCATAGTGGAAGGCAGCAATCATGATCACTCAAGATCATACAGTCAAGTTTCGTTCCTCTGAGAATTTAACACAAGGATTAATGGAGTCATTATCATAAATACAATGTAGTTAACTTCTTGATATAACATGTCCGTAGTCCTATTGGCGTATCTTATGCAATACTAACCATAGTGAATAAATAGTTAAGATGACCTTTAGTAGATGCAATTCATAGTGCAGAAGGCCTAGCATGGATAACCTGAATCACTAGCTCTATGATGGCAACCTTAAAACATAATTATTCATCCTACCTAGTTGTTTCATGCATCATTATTGAATTATCTTTCTACAGAAAGATCACACATGTAGCTAAACACATATTTTGAGAGAATTTGACAATATACAAGGTAAGGGAAAACATACATCAAATCCCATGCAATGGAATTCTATAAGAGAAATTGAAATAATGTCACATGGAAAACCGAGCACTGCCACCCAACTTAGAATTGCCTGCTTCCAGTTCACCGTCGAGTTGAGAGTTCTTTTCATTGATCAATTGCCTCATGTTGATCTCTTCCATGGGTATGTAATACCCTCTTTCATGATACGATTTCCATTAGTGTCCTCCTACTCTTATGGATCTTTTTATCCATTTTCCTCTCTTGGTGTCTCGCTATTATAAGTGATTAATTATTTTATTTATTTAATAAAGTATTTACTTTTCTTGTTACATGGTAGACCTACTTTTTCTCAACTTAGGTTAGCAAAGTTTTACATACAAGGGAGGGGTGTTACATATATGTAATTTTAAACAACATAGTAAATACAAATTTAAATAAGCAAACATACAATTTTTAATTTTTAAATATGAAACACAAATACAAATTCAAATGGGAAAACACATAATATATATTTCCAAGTTGTAAGGAACCTCCTTATCCTACTTTGTAATTTAGCTGCTATGCTCCCATTCTGTAAAGTTTCTTTATTTTTTTTTATATTTAATCGTTAAGATGCAACACTAGCAAGGGTATCTTTAGCCTGCCCTTCGACCATCATTAGGAATTCTATAACAGACTCCACAATCATTATCAATTTAATAATAGAATGGTTCTGGTATCGTCTTTTAACCTTATTGTCAAGGCTTATGTCTGAGATTTCTAGTAAACATGATTTAGTAGATGAAGATGGAACTAACCATAACATGCAACCTATAATAATTTCCTTACCCACATCAATGATATTAATTAAACTCTACTATCATGATCATCCATCATTATTATAGGTCTTGTTTCCATCATGCATAACGAATTTGTTAATTAAATACAAATTTTAGATCATGCATTATATAGGTAACGTATCTCATACACGCTCTAGCTACTGTCAGAAACCTGGTGATATTCATGTCAATTTCATTGGATATCTTACAAACCCATATATGCATAACTAAAAAGATGTACAATCAATTCCTTATACTTCATGCAGGAGCATCTAATTTCATTATGCAGGACATAGACCATGGTGAACCCTTGATAACACTATGGGATACACTCCTCCATAATTGTTACAGATGCATGAACATCTATAAAACACTAAAGCATGCTACTCTTTCTTAACACTACAAAGATAATATTAATAATGTCGATATGCATATGATAGCACATGACGATTATATGCATTATTGAATCCATCATTTCTATAAACAAGGAAATTAAGAAATCCATATATCTGAATTGTTGTATTTAACATCCTAATGATTTTATTAGTACACAAACACATGTATTTCATTCAAACATTCTCATGGTGAGGAAACTTAAGAAACCATCTCATAGAAAAACTGGAACAATAACAAAGACTTAAGGGGGAGGGGGGGAGGATTTGGAGGTGAGGAGGAGGAGGATATCAAGGAG
>APFE030610465.1:17329-28841 GCA_000404065.3 Pinus taeda
GTAGAGGGGGTCGTGGTGGAGGCGGAGGTAGAGGAGGGGGAGAGGAGTTCGAGGGGGTGGTGGCGGGGACGGAGGTATTGGAAGGGGGACAAGGAGGACTCGTTGAAGGATGAGGGAGGGAGGAGGCAGTGTGGGGGGAAGCAGAGGAGGAGGAGGAGGGCAAGGTTAGAGGAGAAGGAGGAGGAGGAGGAGGATGGGCTGGAGGCAAAGGCAGATGCAGAGGAGGGGGAAGGAGGAGGAGTGGATGAAGAAGAACCAAGCATTGGTTCTGCACTCCCATTATGTATTTACACTAGATTTAATTCTGGTGTTAGGCCCATTGACATTCGTATTAAAGTCATAATTTATTGATGTCTTTTCCAACATGCATACAATGTGGTGTACTACATTTGTGCATTTCCTTCACCACTTCTGACCCTAGTTCCTTCTAGATTGGAATATAGTTCTTGCCTCTTATCTACTTTAGTTATAATTATTAAGATGTCTATTTCCTCAAAGAAACTTGTATGTTCCAAAATATGCATGTTCAATTAATTACACATATTTCTATCAAAGATATGAATAATAACTTAGTAAGATTTAGTTCCCTACAATAGTGTCTATTTGTAGCATTTTCTTACTAAGGGTGAATCAAAAGACTGATCCAAAACCATATCAAAAACAAATTCCATCATTACATCTAGATGCACCAATCATCACAATAATAAAATTACATAGTCTCGTACTTCATACCAAGTCCTGCCTTCCACGAGTAAAAATTTTAGAATTTGTTTTAGGATGGAACCCACTTAATTAACCATAAATTTATTTATGTCCATTTATATACTTTTATTTGAAATATTTCTTGGTGTTGACCATGATCTATGGAAATTGTACTTGTGATTTTATCTTTTCTGTTTTCCATTTACCTCATAAGAGTTCAACATTTCTTCCCTTAAAATCTCTCATAAGTATCATCTACATTATTGTTAAGGTATTTCCTTGCATAGCAATCATTGACTCATAATTTTAATTTTAATATGAGTAAAGTAATATGGTGATAGTATGGCATAAGAGACCTATTGGTACAAAATTAAATATAGTATTCAACTTTCTTTATTCCCCATTACTCTTTTCAACACTCCCATGTCTATTTATCCTACATGATGACCACATCCCTAGAATTTCTCATCCAAATTTTTAATCCAATAATCATACACTACAATGTGTTCATCTATCGTGTTTGAATATGAACAAGGTCTATTATTTAAAGTATTTTAAACCGTTTTTACCTCATGGCTCATGGTATAGAGTCCTTGTGCCCTCCTCAGAGAATTTAACAACAACTTAAGTTTTGGGGAACAAATAAAGAAATAAAAATTTTACCTTCTACATAATTTACAACACTTAATAATTAGGAAAAATAGAACAATGAACAATTTTCCATTTATACCTATGGAAAATAATTAACACATGAATTGTTGTTATTTTGTGTATTACTCTTAACTCTACCACAAAATGTAGCCAGACCAGATAGTGTATAAAGTGAACAACTGTCACAAAATTTATTGGATGCATCCTATCTCCTAGCTCATTGAAGGAGATCATTCCATAGATGCACATCATCAAACATTACAAACATTCCATTATGAGTGGAGAAAATTTCATGTCTCCAGATACACAGGATTGTATTGCTAATTTGACCAAAACATTTCACTATTTATTTTTCTTTGGGTGTTTAGACAATTAAGTTAATTTTTAATTTACTTCAGTTAGCCTTCTTCCTCAATTCATTATTTAAATTGGTCAGGCTATTTGTTTCTAAATTCATGAATTAAAAAATTCCTCAATAGAACAAATTACCCAATCGCCCAAACTAAGTAAAATAATTTTAACCTAATTAGAAATGGATTTCACTCAACCTACTTCCTCAATTCATTATTTAAATTTAAATAGGGCTAGCAATGTCTTCGACAATTAACATTAGAAAACCCTCAATCCTCTTCACCAAAACCTAGTACAATAATTTTGAAGTAGAGTTTAAAAGAGGGATGGAAGGCTAGCATATGTGGTGATTATGTAATTGCAGATGCTTCTCCTATCTCCCATATGATGCACCAGAATGGCTTCAGGAAAAGATGACAGGTCACCCCTCTCAAATTAATCCATAATTTGCCATTGTTTCTGGTTGTGACTACGAATGAAGAGAATAGCTATGAAATCAAGGAGAATTGGCAAGAATTACAGTGAAGTGAGCCAACATACATTAAACCATACTTGAAACACCAAAGAGAAAAATCATGCAAATTTCCTCATATGAGCAAGCCATCATAAACGAAGGCTATGCGAGAGTCATTATTTTGATCATTGCCAACATTTTACCCGAGACTCTTATGGAATTTGAGTCTCCACACATGGCTTAGCCTTTCCCATTAGGATGCCAGATTTTCAACAACACCCCGCTCTCCTCTTTCGAGATATAATTTTTTGCAACAGTGGCCTCAGGGACATTTCTCAGCCTCCCTTACTAAACGAGTACAATACCTTGCGATATCTCCCTCTATGGAAGAATTCAAAGGAAATCTAAATAAAAATGCATCCAATACAGTTTTAGCACTCAAGACAATGAAATTTGATACCAACGTGTGGGTAGGAGGAGTATTTATGTCGAATAACTGCTAATCGAACAGACATTGTGTAACCTCCACGCAAGGAGACATTAAGACAGGAGAAGATAATATGAGAAAGATTTTCCGAGTGTGACTTGTCTATGTACAAGTAAGGATAAATGTTATCCAAATTACATAAGAAGACATGACAATAACCACTCACAACAAGTTTTCATTTGCTTGCTACAAGTCTGATAGCTTCACTCGCTTGCCTACCTGAGGGATAGTTGTCCTCGACCTAAAGAACACCTCATGTTCTTATTAATTTTTCACCCAGAAAGAAACTCATAATCTCATAAGACCTTTATAAGTATTAGGATTACCTGAGGTGAATAAGGTTTTTGTTTTCAAGATGGAATGCAATTTCAATGCTTTAAGGTATTAAAGGCATTCTTTATCCTTATTTGAGCAGTGAGCGATAAGAATTCGATACTTGGCCATGGAATGTCCAACCAAGGCTCTTTTTCTTAGAAAAGGTGGATACTCACATTGTTCTCCCCGAAACCAAGAAAGGATAACCATTATCCTATACCAAATTCCTTTCAACGCCTCTAGATCAATGGATAGGACCAAAGAAAAGGCATTATTGGTGACCGAAAGGGAAACAACAACCCTTAATGGGATTTTATTCAAAAACATAGTTGGGAAGGTGTCTCTTTAGCTATAAATCTACCAATAAAATGAACTACTTTCGAAAGCTACCAAAATCCAAAATCATCACTGGTAGTAAAATATTATATGGTCGGTGTAGACACACAATCACTTAACCCAATATTACTTAAAAGAAAGCAGGTGGAAGTGATTTTATCCATGTTGTGATTCTATTACCCAAAAATTGGATTTTGATGTATTTGGAATGTTTTTATTTGTATTTAGTATCAAACGAACCTATGGCTTCATTAATAAACTATTTTGATAGTTTATTTTAGTATCATTCATTGTCTCCATATTTTGTTTCGTGGTCATGATTTATCTCTAGCACTTCTAACTACTTTTTAACTTTAAAGAATGCTCATTTCCTTTTTAAGAAATAACCTTGAGGATAAGGTTCTCTAAAATTGAGAAGCACTCACTGCGGATAAACAAAAATGATCCTTTCAAATACATTAACAATAAGGTTTACAACACCTAGCCATCGATATTCGTATCATTTATATGGTAGATTGGGTCCCAACTTCGCTGTTGGCAATGCTTAGAAATTAAAACATGAAATCACCATATTTTCTTCATTCCTATTCGTGGTTCTAGCATTGCACTAGATGTCCAAGGATTTAAACATATGGGCATTCTTAGCTTGGTAGGAAATATTATGAGAATCTAAAATGGCATCACCCGGACATCACATTTCTTGTGGCATGCCTTTCACACTACACTTTTGTAGGGCTTCTCAGGGCTTGAGCCAGCGACCATGAATGCATATTGTACTCATTAAGATAATTGAGGATATTATGTTAAGCATAGAATATAGTTAAGTCATATTAATCACATTAAGTAGTTGATTCACTTTAGGTGATGGCAAGGAAATTCTTTCATGGATGCGGCTTGACAACATTCACTCCCTGCAAACTTATTAAAATTTCCGCTCAAATTTCAGTTTGATTTCAATCATAAATTATGATTTATACTTATGTTAGGACCATCTATTTGCATAAATATTCAACGTTACAATTGTTCATTAGGCCAATGTATGGTTCAATTAGTCGTACTTTCTTGTTCTAAAATATTTAAGTTCATTGCAAGTTAGTAGTAGCAGTTATTGGGGTTTTATTTGTAAAAATATCCTAACAAATTCCTAAAGGAAATTCCATTGATTGTCTTTAATTTTAGAACATCCCAATTTACCATGATTCTTCTTTCTACTTTTTTTGTAAGAAAAATCTCAATATTTGAATTATGTAGAGTACTGTAACTTACACATTTAAATGCTCAGATATTTTACTTCTTGGCCGTGTTTATCTCTCTAGAGACACTTTAGGTCCCTAAAGACTCCTTTGTGTGAACAATATAGTAGGTTCCAATATAATTTTCTTATTTTTTCTTTTGAAGAAATAGAGAAGAATTTATGATTTTTACAAAAACTTTACTTTTTGGAAACATATTAAATGTACATATATTAATGTCTATAGACTTATGTTATAAGTCTCCTCAGTTTAACAATATTATTATGTCTAAAACTAATGAAATTAAAGCATGAGTGTGTAGATTAAGTTATATGCATACACAAGGAATATGTTGGGCTAGAGTATATTACTATGCACAAGGTGGGGCAAAATCTAGCCTTTCGCTCTGCATATGTCTGTCATAGTTGTTTTCTTTTTTTCTTTAGCATAAAGGTGTTATAGTAAGAATGCAAACCACCAAGCTTATTGAACTTCCTAATTTAGGACCTAAAGCTCATTCATACCCTAGAGAGGTGGGTTGTTTCTTAGACCATAATACTTGAACTTAGAGCTGTTATACCATTTGTCACATACCTCCTTGATCCAATATTAAAACCCCATATTTTGTTCCTTCACTAAATCTAACTTGGCTTAAATATGCAATAGTTGTCATATCCGTTCATATATAATCATCCCATAGACAAGGTTAATACCCGCAATTCTACACATGCATACATCACATCGTAATGAAAGGCATCAATCATGATCATTTAAGATCTTATAGTCGAGTTCTGTTCCTATGAGGATTTAACACAAGGATTAATGGAATCTTTATCATAAATACATTGTAGTTAACTTCTCGATATAACATGTCCATTGGCATATCTTATGCAATACTAACAACAATGAATAAATAGTTAAGATGACCTTTAGTAGATACAATTCATAGTGCAAAAGGCCTAGCATGGATAAGCTGAACCACTAGCTCTATTGTGGCAACCTTAAAACATAATTATTCATCCTACCTAGTTGTTTCATGCATCATTATTCAATTATCTTTCTACACAAAGATCACACATGTAGCTATACACATATGTTGTGAGAATTCGACAATATACAAGGTAAGGAAAAACATACAACAAATCCCATGAAATGGAATTCTATAAGATAAATTGAAATAATGTCACATGGAAAACCGAGCACCACCAACCAACCTAGAACTGCCTGATTCTAGTTCACCACCGAGCTAAGAGTTATTTTCCCATGAGGATTTTTCTCATCAAAGCTTGCCTTTTCTCGGCAAGGTTTTTATGATTCTCCTTAACTTAGAATATTTCTCCAACTAAATAGTCTAATGGATATTTATCTCCAAATCCATTAATCTCATCTAGATCTAGATCTAGAAGTCTTGTTATGAATATTATTGATTCCCATTCAACAATGGGATTTGGCAAGAATCTCCTCTCTTGGTGTCTTACTATTCTAAGTGATTAATTTATTCATTTATTTCATAAGTATTTAATTTCCTATTACATGTTAGGCCTACCTTTTTCAGCTTAGGTTAGCAAAGTTTACATAAAAGGGGGGGGGGGGGGGGGGGGGGGGGGGTCGTGTTACATATATGCAATTTTAAACAACATAGAAAATAAAAATTCAAATAGAAAAACACATAATATATATTTACATGTTTTAACAAATCTCCTTATCCTACCTTGGAATTTCGCTGCTAAGCTCCCATTTTGTAAATTTTCTTTATCTTTTCTATATTTAATCGTTAAGATGCAATACTAGCATGGGTATCTTTAGCCTACCTGTAGACAATCATTAGTAATTCTATAACAGACTCCACAATCATTCTCAATTTAAGAATAAAGTGGTTCTGGTGTCGTCTTTTAACCTTACTGTTAAGACTTATGTCTGAGATTTCTAGTAAACGTGATTTAGTAGATGAAGATGGAACTAACCATAACATGCAACCTATAATAGTTTCCTTACCTGCATCAATGATATTAATTAAACTCTACTATCATGATCATCCATCACTATTATAGGTCTTGTTTCCATCATGCATAACGAATTGGTTAATTAAATACAAATTTTAGATCACGCATTATAGAGGTAATGTATCTCATACACACACTAGGTACTGTCAGAAACCTGGTGACGTTCAAGTCAATTTCATTGGATATCTTATAGACCCATATATTTACAACTAAAAATATCTACCATCAATTCCTTATATTGCATGGAGGAGCATCTAATTCCATTATGCACAACATAGACCATGGTGAACCCTTGATAATACTAAAGGAGACACTCTCCATAATTGTTCCACATGCATGAAGATCTACAAAACACTAAAACATGCTACTCTTTCTTACCACTGTAAAGATAACCTTAATAATGTCAATATGCATATGAGAGCACATGACAGTGATATGCATTATTGAATCCATCATTTCTATACAAGAGGAAATTAAGAAATCCATATATCTGAATTATTGGATTTAACATCCTAATAATTTTATTAGTACACAAACCCATGTAATTCATTCAGACATTCTCACGCTGAGGAAACTTAAGAAACCATATGATAGAAAAACTGGAACAATAACATAGACTTAATAAATATTATCGTAAACAAACCGGAATTATCAGCGAGAGATGGTAAGAATCATCATACAAACATGCCAAACATCTGACGCTAACTAAAACTCTACCTAGAGAGAGGTGCATCACCACCCAACCATGAATCACCTATGATTCCCCAGAGCCAAAGACCTTGCCAAGGTTCAACTTTCCTCAATTAATCAATGCACTAGGTATTTAATACACTCTTTCATGATTTAGTTACCAATAGTAGTGTTAATACAAATTCATATTCTGCATTTAACGTTCTTACCTTCGTAAGACAAAAATTCAGGTTTCCCGGATTGAATTCCCTTATGAGATAAGACAAACACAGAATGTAGTATTTAAATGGGAAACATCAATCTAAAGCTTTTCTCGTGATGTTTCTAAAAGCTAACAAGGCAGAGCTTTGTGGGGTGTGGAATTTTCATGTTGCTTTGGCAGCCGTTTCTTTTATCCATTGTTGGTCTGGCTAGAAAATTGACCGCTTTGCCATACTTTTCTCCGAAAATAAAACTAAAAGACACTGCATCCATGTTGGCAAGGATTACATGCCAGCTAGGTTTAAATATAATTGGTGACATAATGTAATACTTACATTGAGGATATTTCACATATTATTATATTTTCAATAATTTTGGTAAGCTCTAATCTTCTAGTTGATGTGTTACATATTTATAGTTAAAAACAATTATAGACCATGATGAAATAAATGTCAATAATTTTCTAGTTCACAATTAAATTAAAATTTATAGATCTCAATAATTTGTCAATTCACAAGTAAATTAACATTTATAGGTAAAGGAAATATCAAAGTAAATTTTAGTTTAGTTTAGATGTTCTTTAGTAGTGGTTTAATTTAAGTGTTATTTTAGTGATTAAATCAAATTTATATATCTATAAAAAAAAAATAGAGAATTATTACGAATTCACTCCCAATAACATAGCCCAAATCAAAAGGAAAAGGGGCATGCTTAAAATGGAAAGAAAAATGAAGCAAATAAAAAAACGATTCATATGCATCACTGTATAAATATTCGGGAGAATTTCACTACAACTCCAATGTAATCGAAATGAGGCAATGTCGACATAACTTCACTGCAGATTGGACCTGCTTTTTTCGAGTACTATCATCTAACATGCACATGTAACGCATGTTGTTCCGTGGTCCCCGGTCCCTCCCTGCGTATGTCTCAAAAACGCTATTTCAGGTTGATCGCCGTCAAAATTGATGTCCGACCAACAATTCTGAAGGGCCGAATACCTGGCCAGTTTGAAATGTCGTTTGAAATGCCAATCAAGGATTTCAACTTTCCTAAGTAGCCGTTGCGATGTGGTCCCCGCTCCCTCCCTGCGCATGATGTAACTTCCCTAGACATTGGATCTCCTTTTTTCTATTAAGCACATCGATTATGTGAGCCCTGCTCCCTCCCTGCGCATGCCTAGAAAACTGTCACACAATCAAGTAGTTCATTCCATCACACCACATCCTTATCAAACTTCTGTTTCTTGTTATTCCGACATGCAGAATGCCTTTCTTGTTATTCCGATGTTCATAATGGTTTGGAGGTTCCGGTAACTGATTTTAAATTTCCTACGAACGGTAACCAATGAGTGCCTCATTTGTCTATAAAACCACATACAGTTTTAAAGCATTCATTTCATTCCTCTCATATCTTTGGCACTCTGAACTGTAGGTTGGTCATGTGGATGGCCGATCTCTGTATATATTTGTTCTGTGTTTTTCTATAGGTGATGTTTACAGTTGCTCTGTGGTTTATGTTGCTCAGAGGCTATCCAAAAGCTTTGGATGCATGGAGACGAAGCTTTCCTTCCATGAAAGAATCTAGTATGATTTCATTCTTGTTATGCTAAAATTTTCTCCACTCAGATGTGTTGTTAGGCTATATGTTTTGTGTTTTTTGGTATTTTGTTTCGAAATTTTCGTGTAATGTTAATTGATTTTTGATGTGTTGTTAAATCTTTTTGTCTACCCAGGGAGCAGCAGTAGAATTGTGACAAACAGAGTTGGCCTGACCCTCTATCAATCATAACAGGTAAATAGATATGCAATTCCCATTCATACTTTAGCTTTTCTATAATAACAGTAATAAATATAATGCTTATGTGTACCATATCATATTTTCAGTGTGTTCGCTTTTGTTTCTCACCTTTCTATATTACTTTAATTCCTCAATTTTTGTGTGGTTACTATTGCTTTGTGTTGCTACTTCTATGCGTTTATGTTATTCCTTAAATTCTGTGTTGATTGTTGCTTTGTGTTACTATTTCTTTGAACATTGTGTCCGGCTTAAAACCACTGCAATTTCTCTTTCTATGTTAGGAACATGCAGTTTAGAGTGTCAGGGTTATCTGTACCAATCTCTTTCTATGTTATATGTTTTCATTTATATTTTTCTTGAGGTTTGCTGTACAAATCTGAGACTAGCTACGTCCATGAATATGAGCAGCATACATCCTTCAGTGTATAAATGGGACGTTGTAAACTTACGTCCTTCAGTGTATAAATGGGACGTTGTAAACTTAGGCACCTCTTGTTTTTGTCATAAACTCTTCTTGAGTTCAGCTTTTAAGGACGTCAAAGCCATGGCCAAGAAAAAATGTACTTCTCTGTTCACCTTGCAATATAACATCACATTGTTAAAATAAACTGAAATACATTTCATAGCAACCGTTTAGGATAAAGAAAGAATCGTATTCCCCTAATATGTGTAGCTTACATCCTAGAGAGTATAAATGGGAGGTTGTAAACCCGGCATTTCCTTTTTTTACAAACTCTTCTCGAGTCGAGATTTTAAAGGACATTTTAAACGCTTTACACCATAACGATTTGCATATTTTATATAAAAAAATTAAATTCGTGATGATATATTAGGGATGATATTTTAAACATGGTGTTTTTTAATATTACAAAGACAATGATAATTGTTTTTAAATATATTATCATTTATCTATTATAATATTAATGTGTTTTATTGTTTTTATATATTATAGATATTTTATTAAATCAATTATTTTATTCATTATGTAATATTTTCATTATATTGTATATTTTGTTTTTTAATATTTAGAATTCGAAAACCATTAGGATATATTGTTATTAATATTGGGTTATTATTTATACAAATATTTTAATATTATTTAGAAAAAAATCTAACTAAATAATAATTATAATATAAAATCAAATATATAGTAAAACTATATTCATTTATTTTACAAAATAGCCTTATAAGTGAACTTTATTTAATGTAATAATATATTGTTTTTTTAACATTATTTTAGTATAATAGTATAATGTGTTGCAGATATTATGAAAGATTTGATGCGAGAAAGGGAGTGAGGGAGGGAAATGGTGGCAGGAAGAGATGAAGTGTAGAAGGGTGGTAGGCAGTGGGAGTGTAAGAGGGAGGGATGGAGTGGGTCGGGTAGTGGGAAATTAATGAAGGAGGCAATGGGGGAGAGGGAAAGGGAGAGCGAAAGGGAGAAAGGGGAGAGATAAATGGGAGGGAGTGGCGAAGAGGGAAAGGGAGTCAGAGAGGGAGGAGGAGAAAGGGGACAGACAAAGGGGAAGGAGTGGGGAAGAGAATGAGAGGAAGGAAGGTGGGGTGATATGTGTAGAGGAGGAGGAGGAGGACGATGCAACAATGAAGAGATGTGGGTGGCAGGGAAGGATGCTGCATGGTTGTAGATAGAGGGGAAGTGGGAGTAGGCAGAGTAGGAGGGGCAGGAGGTGGTGGCGGGGGAGGGGGAGGACAGAGAAGGTGGTGGAGGTGGCTACAGGGTAGGAGGAAGGGGAGGAGATGTTGCAGGAGGCAATGCGAAAAGAGGAGGAGGGTGAGGCAGATGTAGAGGTGGGGGTGGAGGAAAAGGGGTAGGAGGAGGTGGAGGAGGTGGTGAAGGTGGAGGAGGAGGAAGAGGAGGGAGAGGAGGAGGAGGTAGAGGCGGGGAGGGAAGGGTGAGGAGGGAGGGAGTGAGGCAGGGAGGACGAGAGAGGAGGAGGGCATGGGTGGAGGGAGGAGGAGGAGGAGGAGGAAGGGGGGATGGTGAGGACGGGGCCATGAGAAGGATGGGGTGGAGGTGGAGTTCGTGGAGGAGGAGAGGGAGGAGGCAGACAAGGAGGAGGAGGAGGAGACAAAGCGGGGGAGGTGGAGGAGTAGGAGGAGGGAGGTGAAGGAGAGGAGGAGGTAGGGGTGGAGGTGGAGGAGAGGCAAAGGTAGAGGATCGGGGTGAGGGGGGTAAGTAGAGGAGGAGGATGGGTTGGAGGAGGATGAGGAGGAGGAGGAGGCAGACAAGGAAGAGGAGAAGGAGGCAGAGGGTGGGGAGTTGGAGGAG
>APFE030610465.1:31825-83022 GCA_000404065.3 Pinus taeda
GAGGTAGAGGCAGATGGGGGGGGGGAGGAGGAATGGATCAAGAAGCACCAAGCGTTGGTTTTACACTCCCATTATGTATTTACACTAGATTTAATTTTGGTGTTAGGCCCATTGACATTCATATTAGAGTCATAATTTATTGATGTGTTTTCCAACATGCATACAATGTGGTGTACTACATTTCTGCATTTCCTTCACCACTTCTGACCCTAGTTCCTTCTAGATTGGAATATAGTTCTTGCCTCTTATCTACTTTAGTTATAATTATTAAGATGACTATTTCCTCAAAGAAACTTGTATGTTCCAAAATATTCATGTTCAATTAATTACACATATTTCTATTAAATATATGAATAATATCTTAGTAAGATTTAGTTCCCTACAATCGTCTCTATTTGGAGCATTTTCTTACTAAGGGTTAATCAAAAGACTCATCCAAAACCATATGAAAAACAAATTCCATCATTACATCTAGATGCACCAATCATCACAATAATAAAATTACATAGTCTCATACTTCATACCAAGACCTGTCTTCCAGGAGTACAATTTTTAGAATTTGTTTTAGGATGGAACCCACTTAATTAACCATAAATTTATTTATGTCCATTTATATACTTTTATTTGAAATATTTCTTGGTGTTGACCATGATCTATGGAAATTGTACTTGTGATTTTATCTTTTATATTTTCCATTTACCTCATAAGAGTTCAACATTTCTTCCCTTAAAATCTCTCATAAGTATCATCTACATTCTAGTTAAGGTATGTCCTTGCATAGAAATCATTGACTCATAACTTTAATTTTAATATGAGTAAAGTAATATGGTGATAGTATGGAAGAAGAGATCTATTGGTACAAAACTAAATATAGTATTCAACTTTCTTTATTTCCCATTACTCTTTTCAACACTCTCATGTCTATTTATCTTGCATTATGACCAGATCCCTAGAATTTCTAATCCAAATTTTTAATCCAATAATCATACACTACAATTTTTTCATTTATCAAGTTCGAATATGAACAAGGTCTATCATTTAAATTATATGAAACCATTTTTACCTCACGGCTCATGGTATAGATTCCTTGTGCCCTCCTAGGAGAATTTAACGACAACTTATGTTTTGGGGAACATATAAAGAAAGAAAAATTTTACCTTCTACATAATTTACAACACTTGATAATTAGGAAAAATAGATCAATGACCAATTTTCCATTTATACTTATGGAAATTAATTAACACGTGAAATGTTGTTATTTCGTGTATTACTCTTAACTCTACCACAAAATGTAGCCAGACCAGATAGTGTATAAAGTGAACAACTGTCACAAAATTTATTGGATGCATCCTATCTCCTAGCTCTTTGAAGGAGATCATTCCATAGATGCACATCATTGAACATTACGAACATTCCATTGTGAGTGGAGAAAATTTCATGTCTCTAGATACAATGGATTGTATTGCTAATTTGACCAAAACATTTCGCTATTTCTTTTTCGTTGGGTGTTCAGAAAATTAAGTTAATTTTTAATTTACTTCGATCAGAATCCTTCCTCAATTCATTATTTAAATTGGCTAGGCTATGTCTTTCAGAATTCAACAAATTAAAATAAATCCTCAACAAAACAAATTTCCCAATTGTCCAAAGCAAGTACAATAATTTTAACCTAATTACAAATGGATTTGAGTCAACCTCCTTCCTCAATTCATTATTTAAATTTAAATAGGGCAAGCAACGTTTTTGGCATTTAACATTAGAAAGCACTCAATCCTCTTCACCCAAACCTAGTACAATAATTTTGAAGTAGAGTTTAAAAGAGAGATCGTAGGCTAGCATATGCGGTGATTATGTAATTGCAGATGCTTTTCCTATCTCCCATATGATGCACCATAATGGTTTTAGGAAAAAGTCATTGGTCACCCCTCTCAAATTAATCCCTAAATTGCCATTGTTTCTGGTTGTCACTAAGAATGAAGAGAATAGTTATGAAATCAAGGAAAGTTGGAAAGAATTTACAATGAAGTGAGCCAGTATACCTTAAACCATACTTGAAACACAAAACAGAAAAATCATGCAAATTTCTTCATATGAGCAAGCCGTCATAAAAGAAGGCTATGCGAGAGTCATCATTGTGATCATAACCAAGATTTTCCCTGAAGCATTTATGGATTGTGAGTCTCCACACATGGCTTAGACTTGCCCATTAGGATGCCATATTTCCAACAACACCCCGCTCTCCTCTTTCGAGATATAAATTTTTGCAACGATGGCCTTAAGGAAGCTTCTCAGCCTGCCTTACTAAACGACTACAACCCCTTGTGGTATCTCCCTATATCGAAGAATTCAAAGGAAATCTAAAGAAAAATACATCCAATATAGTTTTAGCACCGAAGAGGATGAAATTTGATACCAGCGTATGGGCAGGAGGAGTATTATATCGAAGAACTACTAATCGAACAAACATTGTGTAACCTCCATGCAAGGAGAAATTAAGACATGAGAAGATAAGATGAGCAAGAGTTTCCCAGTGTGACTTGTCTATGTGCAAGTAAGGATAAGTGTTATCCAAATTATATAAGAAGACAAGAGGATAACCACTCACAATAAGTTGTCATTTGCTTGCTACAAGTTTGGTAGCTTCTCTCGCTTGCCTACCTAAGGGATAGTTGTCCTTGACCTAAAGAACACCTCATGTTCTTATTACTTTTTCACCCAGAAAGAAACTCATAATTTCATAAGACCTTTACAAGTATTAGGATTACCTTAGGTGAATAAGGTTATTGTTTTCAAGATGGAATGCAATTTCAATGCATTAAGGTATTAATGGCACTTTTTATCCTTATTTGAGCAGTTAGCGATAACAATTTGATACTTGGTTGTGGAATGTCCAACCAAGTCTCTTTTTCTCAGATAAGGAGAATACTCACATTGTTCTCACCGAAGCCAAGAAAGGATAACCATTATCCTAAACCAAATTCCTTTTAACGCCTCTAGATCAGAGAACAGGGCCAAAAAAAAGGCATTATTGGGGGGCGAAAGGGAAACAACAATCCTTAATGGGATTTTATCCAACAACCTAGTTGGGAAGGTGTCTCTTTAGCTTTAAACCTACCAATAAAATGAACTACTTCCGAAAACTACCAAAATCCAATGTCATCACATATAGTAAACTATTATAGGGTCCGTATAGACACACACAATCACTTATGCCATGATTACTTAAAAGAAAGCAGGTGGAAGTGATTTTATCCATGTTGTGATTCTATGACCCAGAAATTGGATTTGACGTATTTGGAATGTTTTTATTTGTATTTAGTATCAAAGGAACCTCTGGCTTCATTAATAAACTAATTGACAATTTATTTTAGTATCATTCATTGTCTCGATATTTTTTTTCCTGGCATGATTTATCTCTAGCACTTCTAACTACATTTGTAACTTTAGATAATGCTCATTTCCTGTTTAAGAAATAACCCTGATGCTAAGGTTCTCTAAAATTGAGAAGTACTCACTACGGATAAACAAAAATGATCATTTCAAATACATTAAGAAGAAGGTTTACAACACGTATCCATTGATATTCATATCATTTATATGGTAGATTTGGTCCCGACTTCCCTGTTGACAATCCTCAGAAATCAAAACTTGAAACACCATATTTGCTTCATGCCTATTCAGGTTTCTGGAATTGCACCAGATGTCAAAGGATTTAAACATATGGGCATTCTTAACTTGGTAGGAAAGATTCTGAGCATCTAAAATGGCATCACCGAAATGTCAAATTTCTTGTGGTGCGCCTTTTACACTACACTTTTGTAGGGCTTCTTAGCGCTTGAGCCAATGACCATGAATGCATCTTGCACTCATAAATATAATTGAGGATATTATGTTAAGAATAGAATATAGTTAAGTTATATTAATCACAGTAAGCAATTGATTCACTTTAGGTGTTGGCAAGATTTGGAAATTCTTTCATGGATGCGGCTTGACAACATTCACTCCCTGCAAACTTATTAAAATTTCCTCTAAAATTTCAATTTGATTTCAATCATAAATTATGATTTTATACTTATATTAGGACCATTTATTTACATAAATATTCAAAGTTACAATTGTTCATTAGCCCAATGTATGGTTCCATCAATCATACTTTGTTGTTCTAAAATATTGAAGTTCATTGCAAGTTAGTAGTAGCAGTTATTGGGGTTTTATTTGTAAAAATATCTTAACAAATTCCTAAAATAAATTCCATCGGTTGTCTTTAAATTTGGAACATCCCAATTTACCAGTATTATCCTTTCTACTTTGTTTGTAAGAAAAATTTCAGTATTTGAGTTATGTAGAGTATTGTAACTTACTCTTTTAAATGTTCACATATTTTGCTTCTTGGCCATGTTTATCTCTCTAGAGACACTTTAGGTCCCTAAAGGCTTCTTTGTGTGAACAATATAGTAGGTCCCAATATAATTTTCTTATTTTTGCTTGGGAATAAGTAGAGAGGAATTTATAATTTTTACAAAACCTTTACTTTTTTGGAAACTTATTAATTGTACATATATTAATGTCTATAGAACTATGCTATAAGTCTCCTCATTTTGACAATCTTATTATGTCTAAAACTAATGAAATTAAATAATGAGTATATGTATAATAGGGTAGATCATATTAGTATGCACAAGGTGGGGCAAAATCTAGCCTTTAGCTCTGCATATGTCTGTCATAGTTTTTTTCTTTTTTTCTCTTTTTCTTTAGCATAAAGGTGTTATAGGAAGAATGGAAACCACCAAGCTTATTGAACTTCCTAATTTAGGACCTAAAGCTCATTCATACCCAACCTAGAACTGGTTGCTTCGTATTGTCCCCCGAGCTGAGAGTTATTTTCATTCATCAACTACCTCACGATGATCTCTTCCATGGGTATCTAATACCCTCTTTCATGATATGGTTTCCATTAGTTTCATCATTCTTTTATGGGTCTTTTTATCCATTTTCCTACACTTTTCCTAGAAAAGCATGCCTTTATCTCCCGTGAGAATTTTGCTCATCAAAGCTTGCCTTTTCTCAGGCAAGGCTTTTATGCTTTTCCTTAACTTAACATCTTTCTCCAGCTAAGTAGTTTAATGGATATATATCTCCAAATCCATTATCTCATCTAGATCTGGATCTAGAAGTCTTATTATGTATTATTTATTCCCATTCGCTATTGGGATTTGGCAAGAATCTCCTCTCTTGGTGTCTCGCTATTGTAAATGATTAATTATTCTATTTATTTCATAAAATATCTACTTTTCTTGTGACATGGTAGACCTAGCTTTTCTCAGCTTCGGTTAGGAAAGTTTTACATACAAGGGACGGGTGTTACATATAAGCAATTTTAAACAACACAGAAAATACAAATTTAAATGAGCAAACATACAATTTTAAGTTTTTAAATATGAAACACAAATACAAATTCAAATAGAAAAACACATAATATATATTTTGAAGTTGTAATTAACCTCCTTATCCTACCTTGGAATTTAGCTGCTAAGCTCCCATTCTGTAAAGTTTCTTTATTTTTTCTATATTTAATCGTTAAGGTGAAATACTAGCAAGTGTATCTTTAGCCTGCCCTTAGATCATCATTAGTAATTCTATAACGGACTCCACAATCATTATCAATTTAAGAATAGAGTGGTTCTAGTATCATCTTTTAACCTTATTGTCAATACTTATGTCTGAGATTTCTAGTAAACGTGATTTAGTAGATGAAGATGGAACTAAACATAACATGCAACATATAATATTTTCCTTGCCTACATCAATGATATTAATTAAACTCTACTATCATGATCATCCATCATTATTATATGTCTTTTTTCTATCATGCATAATGAATTGGTTAATTAAACACAAATTCTAGATCATGCATTATATAGGTAACATATCTCATACACACACTAGGTACTGTCAGAAACCTAGTGATATTCAAGTCAATTTCATTGGATATCTTAGAGACCCATATATGCAGAACTAAAATGATGTACAATCAATTCCTTATACTACATGCAGGAGCATCTAATTTCATTATGCACGACATAAACCATGGTGAACCCTTGATAATACTATGGGAGACACTCCTCCATAATTGTTCCACATGCATGAACATCTACAAATAGTAAAGCATGCTACCCTTTCTTACCACTGCAAATATGAGGGGTCGAGGGAAGAGATTAGGATCTTGAATGCCCGTTTGGCAGTGGTAGAAGCAGGAAAAGGAAGGGATCAAAAAGTAGGAGATGATAGTGAGGAGGAGGCCATAGTTACAATAGATGGATCATATGAAGAAGGACTTGAGATCAAATTCTTAAGGTTAGTCTTGTTGGCTATCAGTAATCCAAAGCCAAAAATTTTGAATTATGATGGTAGTTTTCCCACAGAAGTGTTGTTGGACTAGATTAGTGAGCTGGAGAAGTATCTTGAATGTGGAGAGGTCAGCGAAGATAGGAGAGTTAAATTCGCTACTACTAAGCTGAAACGACACATAGCCTTATGCTGCGATAGTGTACAAGAAGATAGGAGAAGATTGAATAAGTTACCAATTAAAAAGTGGACCAGAATGGTGGATAAGATGAAGGGCAGGTTTCTACCCAATGATTACTGGATTGCTCTGCATCAACATGTACATAATTTGAAACAGAGAGGAATGACAGTGAAGGATTCTACCAAATAATTTTATCAGGTGAACTTGAGAGCTGGTTATACTAAAGACAACCTAGAAAAATAAACAAGATTTGTGAATGAACTAAGGCTAGAAATTTTGGACAAAATAAATATTCTTTCTCCGAAAACCATAGAAGAGGCACACCAGAGCACCTTAAAGGTTGAAGAAAAGATCACAAAAAAGTAGAATGCTAGGAGAGTATGAGGAGCAGGCAGAGGGAAAGGAGGGCAACACCAGATGAGGAAGGTCATACCCGAGAGGAAGGGGAAATGACAGAGGTAAAGGAGATGCCTACCAGTGCTACAAGTGCCACAAGTGGGGGCACAAATCTTTTCAGTGTCCTGAAGCAGAATAGGTTGGTCAAAGAGGAGCATATGTTGCTCAGACAAAAGAAGCAGAGGCACTGCCTCAAGATGTAGAAAATGCACCAGAGAAAGGAGAGGCCTTAGTCTTGAATAAGGTATTTCTAAAACCAACAAATGAAACAGCTGAACAATCCAATAAAAAGGCATTGTTCCGGACTGTCTACAAGTCACATGGCAAATGCTGCAAATTGATTATAGACAGTGGAAGCACTGATAATTTGGTTGCAACAGAGATTGTGGCGAAATTGGGTTTTAAACGATTGAAGCATCCAACTCCCTATAAGGTGTTGTGGTTATAGAAGGGTCACCAACTGGTACTTGATGAGCAGTGTGAGGTGGAATTCGATGTTGGCAAATATAGGGACAAAGTTATTTGTGACATCATGCCCATGGATGTGTGCCATATTCCCCTAAGTAGATCGTGGTAGTATGACTGAAAATTTTTTCATGATGTGAGGACAAATTATTACAAGTTTGTTAAAGATGGGATTAAGCATACACTAGTGCCCATCAAGGAGGAGGAAACAATAGAGACTAGTGGAACAAAAGTACTATTGGTGGGTGGAAAACAATTTTTAAAATAGGCTGAAGATGACAAGGTGAAATATGATATTGTAAGGATACCAAGAACAGTGTTGTTGCACACTAAAATTTATGATTTACCTACATAAATCCAAGAAATGTTGCAGGAATTCAGCGACAATGTGGTGGACAATTTACCAGATAAATTGCCACCAAAGTGGAGTACCAGTCATCACATATATTTCATTCCCAGAGCTAGTTTACCGAACAAAGTTGCTTACTGGATGAGCCCCAAAGACAACAAGGAAATGAGAAAATAGGTAAAAGAATTGTTGGATAAGGGACTGATTCAAGAGAGCTTGAGTCCATGTGCAGTTCTGATAGTTCTTGCTCCCAAGGAAGGAGGCAAATGGCAGATGTGCAGGGATTCACAGGAAATAAACAAGATTATGATCAGATATAGGTTTCTATTGCCATGAATGGATTATATGATGGATTGTTTGAGCGGGGCAACATAGTTTTCGAAGATAGATCTGAAGAGTGGATATCACCAAATTAGAATCCGAGAAGGGGATGAATGGAAAACAACTTTCAAGACTATTGAAGGGTTGTATGAATGTTTGGTGATGCCATTTGGGTTAAGTAACCACGTAATACTTGTATGCACCCGATGAAAAAAATGTTGAAGGAGTTCATTGGGAAATTTGTGATTTTGTATCTTGATGATATACTAATTTTCAGCAAAACCAGGGAGGAGCATTTTCAACATGTTTGATACGTTCTAGAAAAGTTGCAGCAAAACAAATTGCTGATAAATCTAAAGAAATGCACTTTCTTTGAAAAGGAGTTGGTATATTTGGGTTTCTTGATTGAAGAGAATGAGTTGAAAATGGACCTAGAAAAAGCTACAGCTATACTTAGCTCGCCATCCCCTAAGAGTTTGTTTGAAGTTCAATGTTTTCATGGGTTGGCAAGTTTTTATCATAAGTTTATAAGGGATCTTAGTGGAAGTTGCGCACCTATGTAGGATACAATGAAGAAGGAAAGTCAACCTTTTTAGTGAACTGAAGCTGCGGAAAAGGGCTTCCAGATATTGAACAAGAAGATTAATGAGAGGCCAATTTTTAGGCTACCTTACTTCAACAAACTTTTTCAAGTTTGTTGTGATGCCAGTGGTATAGCCATTGGGGCCATACTCAGGCAAGAAGACAAACATGTTTCTTATTTTAGTGAAAAGTTGAATCAAAGTAGGTAGAAGTACTCATCTTATGATAAGGAGTTTTATGCTGCCGTCCAATCATTGAAACATTGAAGGCACTATTTGCTAGGTAATGACTTTGTTTTATTTTTTGATAATTTTGCATTGCAGTACATTATGCAGTAGCATAAGATGAACCACAAGCATGAAAAGTTGGTTGAATACTTGCATAGTTACACATTTTTGTTGAAACACATTAGTGGTCAAGCCAACAAGGTAGCGGATGCATTGAGTAGGAGGGTTTCTCTCTTACAAGAGAGCATGACACAAGTGTTGGGTTTTGAACACCTGAAAGACTTGTATCATATGGATGCAAATTTTAAGGAGGCTTATGAAGCATGCCAAAACCCTTTGATGAGGAACAATAGTCCATGGTTGGACTATAACCTACAGGAGAAGTTGTTGTTTAAGGGAGGACGGAAGAAAGAAGCAACGGATGTAATATTTTAGGGTGTGGGGTTTACGGTTTAATTTTTTAGGTTTATAACACTTTATTAAATTATTTTAATAAACACTTAAATAAATCTTATGAAGCACATTTTAAACAGTTACAAAATCCTCAGGGTTTAGGGTTTAAGTTTTAGGGTTTATAGCACTTTATTAATTTCATGTAATAAACACTTAAGTCAAAGTTACAAAACAATTTATGAAATGCTATAAATCACTTATGGTTTAGGGTTTATAAGACCTTAGTAAATGGTTTAGGCTTTAGAGTTTAGGGTTTAGGGTTTATAATACCTTAGTAAATTCTTTTAGGGTTTAAGATTTAGGCTTTAAAAATTAGGCTATAGGGTTTGGGATTTTGTATTTAGTGTTTAGGGCTTCTAACACTTTAGTAAATTATTTTAATAAGGGCTTAAATAAAAGTTAGAGAACACTTTTTAAAATCTTATAAAATTCTTAGTATTTCAGGTTTAGATTTTAGGATTTGGGATGTAGGGTTTAGAGATTAGGGTTTGTGGTTTATAACGCTTTTTAAAATTATTTTATTAAAAACTTAAATAAAAGCTACAAAATGATTTTTATAATATTATTAAATTCTTAGCATTTAGGGTTTATGGTTTCAGGTTTAGAATTTAATGTTTATAACACTTTAGTAAATTCTTTCAATAAACACCTAAATAAATGTTAGAAAACACTTTTTAGAATGTGATAAAATGTTTAGGGCTTGGGGTTTGGGGATTGGAGTTTAGAGTTTATCGTTTACAGTTTAGGGTTTATAACACTTTAGTAAATGATTCTAATAAACACTTCATAAAAGTTGCAAAACATCGTTTAAAATGTTATAAAAATTCTGAGGGTTTAGGGTTTGGCATCTAGGGTTTAGACTTTAGCTTTTAGGATTTAGGGTTTATAACACTTTAGTAATTGCTTTCAATAAACACTTAAATAAGTGTTACAAATAAAAAATAAGATGTTATAAAATACTTAGAGTTCAGGGTTTAGGGTTTAGGATTTGGGGTTTAGGATTTAGGATTTAGGGTTGAGGGTTTCATGTTTGTAACAATTACATAAATTCTTTTAGTAAACACTTAAATAAAAGATACAAAATACTTTTTAAAATGTCATAAAATTCCTAGGGTTTAGTGTTTAGGGTATACTCTTCGGGAATTAGGGTTTAAGACTTATAATGGTTTATTAAAAATTTTTAATAAACACTTAAATATAAGTCACAAAATGATTTTTAAAATGTTATAAAATGATTTTAGTTTAGGTTTTATGGTTTAGGGTTGAGGGTTTATAGTTTACAGTTTTTAGATTGGGATTTAGGGTTTAGGGTGTATGGTTCGGTGTTTAAACTATTATAAAATGATTAGGGTTTAGCATTAATAACACTTTAGTTGATGCTTTTAATAATCACTTTAAAAAAGTTACAAAATGCTTGTTAAAATGTTATAAAATGCTTAGGGTTTAGGGTTTAGGTTTTAGTGTTTATAGCACTTTAGTAAATGCTTTTAATAAAAACATAAATAAAAATTACAATACACTTTTTAAAGTGTTATAAAATGATAAAGGTTTAAGTTTTAGGGTTTAGGTTAGGGATTGGGGTTTAATTTTTAGGGCTTACGGTTTATAACTCTTTATTAAATTCTCTTAATAAACACTTAATTAAAATTTACAAAACACTTTTTAAAATGTTGTAAAATACTTAAGGTTTAGGGTTTAGACTTTATAACACTTTAGTAAATGGTTTTACTAAAGACTTAAATAAACGTTACAAAAAACTTTTTAAAATGTTATAAAATTCTTAGGGTTTAGGGTTTAGGGTTTGGCATTTAGGGTTTAGGGTTTAGGATTTGGGATTTATAACAATTTAGTAAATGATTTTAATAAACACTTCAATGAAAGTTATAAAACGCCTTTCTAAATGTTATAAAATGCTTAATGTTGGTGACTTTAATTTCTTATTAATTTAAACAGTTGAGTGCCACATAAATTGTCAACCCAGGAAAGTCTGATTATTTCAAAGGTGACTACGTACTGTATGTACTCAATTTTAATAGCATTAAAAAGCTGTAGTATAAACAATTCACACTTTGTTAAACCTCTACATTGTGTTACAGTAGTTATAGTCTATTGCAGGAATTGAATAAGAATAGATAATTGATTTAAGAGAGTAAATCTACAAAAGGAAACAATGGCTATCCTGTAACAAAGGATTAGAACCCTATCCCCTAGAGTAGGAACATTTAGCACCTGCCTCTATTATCCAGTTCACCAATATACTCTGTAAATCCTAATCACCGGTGAGGCACTCATGTACATTATCAATCAATTAAAAGAAAAACAGAGTCTTAGCAAAACTAAGATATCATCAGAAGCAATACTTGTGAATAAGGTATAAACATAATTGGAACACAACATACAACAGAAAGAAGATGGGTGAATCTTGTGATGAAGGTGGGCCCTTTCCTTCTCACAAGATTCCCCACGACATAGAAACTAAGTTAAAATACTCAGAACATAATTTTATTCATCCGTCAATATACCATATTACAAGAAAGAATCAGTCTTGTCCTTCCGCTACAATCCCTTTGTTACAGCTTCTTCATCTTATGTCGATCCCCTCTCTAATGTAGATGTCTCCTCATTATAGAGGAGACATCTATTACAAAAGATTTTCAGTATAAATTCTAGTTCAATCCTTTGTACAAAAATAGGGAAATCAGTTCCCGTTAACAGAATGCTGTTACAGTAATGTGAATCATGAACGTTACAACCAATGTAACAGTTTATTCAAATAATCGATTGGATTCCTTTTTTGTTGCAACTCTGGTACGCAAATCTCAAGTGTCTCCTTGAGGTTTGCATGCTGTCCTTGTTGTTTCAGCTTCCAAGTTCGTGTTGTTTCCACTGTTTCAACAACTGCAAAATATAGTCCTACCAGCTTTAGGCAGTTTCAACAATTGTTCAGCAACTTAGTCAACTTCAAGGATCAATTATAAAGATACCAAGATTATGTGTTGAATAATTAAACATATAGCAATGAGAAGAGTTACTGTATACCTTTAGAATGATTGAGTCAAACCACTAACAAAGGCTTTCAACTATGGGTTGAAAAGGGTAATATTATGACAAAATACAAGGTCAAACATATATGGGGTCCTAACATCCCCCCCAACTGAAATGGTTACATCTCCGCATGCAACATCTAGTCTGAATCTGAGTCGAAATACTGGGATGAACTGTGCAAATAGCTTATGTAGTAAGTATGGAAGGTGCTGTCAACCATGTCTCTAAACCCATAGACACTCTGAAGTTTCTACCATGCTTCCAGCTCCTCCTTTTTGGTTAACTTAAATTGAGCCTTATATTGCTGTCTAGGTAGCCATAGGAGAGGGAAGTGAAAGTGGTAACCAATCCATCGTTCGACACACTATCTAATGCATTTAACATAATTAGGTATGCGTGAGATTACCGCCTGAAGATTGAGAGGATTATAAGGGTGATATTGCCGTCTCTCTTTAGGATAATGTTCCCAGAATAGATTATTTGGTTTTATAGCCATAGCTCCTTTAGTTTTCACATAATAATGGCAGTCTTCCAAGACTATTGCCTGTAGTTTCCTGCTATGGTCAGTCATCCCTGACTCTCGTAGAATTCGTTGATGTTATGCAATGAAGACAGCTGCATTTTGTGGCTTAGCACGGATCCAGAGAAGACATTTCTCGTCATTGTGTGTTGCTGACATAAAAGCATTCTTCCAAGTAAGTTGATTGGCCAAGAAGGAAATAAAGGCTCTTATTTGGATATCACCAACAAGATGAAGTAAACTAAGCTTTCTATCTTTAGGCATAGCCTCATTGTGAAGATAGAGTTCACACAACAAGTTCTGGTCACTATTTGGTGCTTCCGTGAAGGTCTCAATAAATTGTTGTGGTGTAGATACCCAGTCGGGTCTTCCATCCTTGATTGCTTTTATTTGGAGGAACGCTAAGCGTTCTCTCAAAAATACAGAATAATTAAAAGAGGGTTTCCTTGTAGAAAGTAACCGCTGGACCAAGTCAAAGATGAGGGACGGTCTGGTTTTTAATTTCTTATTCTCCTTATGTTGTGCATGAGACTGTTCAAGCACTTCCCAATTTCTGTATGCATAGTTGAGCCATAATGACTTATGTTGCTCAAATGCATTTCCTTGTGAGAGCTCATACTCTATCTTCCATGTGTTACTTAGCTTTTGAAAACTGGAAGTCTGTGTGTAAGAATTACTAACACGGGGACGTTCAGTCTGTGTATAAGCATTACTGACACAGGGAGGTTCAGTCTGTGTATCCTTAATTGTAAAAGACTTTGGTACTGGTTTCTGTTCTGTAACAACTTGGGCATGCCGGGGTGGTTTTGTTTCTTTTTCTAAAATTCTTGAAGAGCCTACTGGTTCTTGTGTAACAGTAGGGTATTCCTTTTTTATTATAACAGGAGGAGGTGCTGGACTAGCTCCAGACAATGAAACTTCAACTATCTTATAACCTGCTCGAGTATAGAGATCACCACATTCACTGCACATGTATTCATTGTATTGATCCTTTTCTGCACTCTTTTTAGCTGAAGATGCTACCTGAGCTAACATGTACAGATTAAGTTCCTTTTCATAGGCTTCCCTGGCCATTGTTAATTCTTTTTGATAAGCCTTAATTTTATATGTCAAAAACTCGTTTTCTTCCTACAAGGAGGCTAAAGTAACTGAGGCTTCTGTAGTTGCAGGTTCCAGTGGAGGAGAGAATTGTTGTTCGACATTAACTTCATAATTTGAGTCCATAACAGGTGGTTCTTGTGTATCACCTGTTGGGTCAGTGGATGGTTCTTGTGTATCAGCCACATCTTGGTCATCTTCCTTTTGTTCTCCAATAGGTGGTTCTTGTGTATCACCTGTTGGGTCAGTGGCTCGTTGTTGTGTATCAGCCACATACCCTATGTCGTCTTGGGTGTCTACTTTAAATGTATCGGTAGTTGGTTCTTGTGGAGTAGCTGCCTCTTTTGAGAAAAATGATGTCACAAAATCGTGAACACTTTGCATTTCGGCACCCGAGGGTGAGGAAGTTGAAGGTTCAGGGCTAGGCGAAATACAGGATTTTAAAATGATAGGTGGGGAATTTGGGATAATGTTCTCATTTGCTGCAGATGACCTTGTTCGTCACCATGGTAAGGTAGCAGGAAAAACAATAGTTTTTCTCTTACGAGCACTTTTCCTCAGGGTAGGGGGATTATGAAAAATGCTGGCTTCCTTAACTAAGGCCCTGGTTCTTCTTTTTAGTGGGGTTTCAACTTTCTATTGCTTCTTCCTCTTAAGCATAACGATGGGGTATTTTCATCCGAATTATCGGTGGGGATATGGACCATGGGAGTGGATGGTTCAACTTCATTAAGAGGTGGGGTCTGCTGTAGATTTTCAGTGCTCAATTAGGGTGTTTCCGCTACTAGTTAGTGATTTTCCGCAGCTTGCTGGGACTTTTCCTCCGATTTCTGGGAATTTTCTTGGACTTGCTGAGGATTTTCCTCAACTTGCTGAGGATTTTCCTCAGCTTGCTGAGGAGGGTTATTGATGGGAGGTGGATTTTGCAGGGCAAAGCCTTTATTTATTAAGAGCTAGACCAAACGATGATGTGTGAGGGAAAGGAGTTGGTGCCTTGCATTCACGGTATAGTGTGCCATATTTTTTAGACAACCAAGCAGATAATAGGGCATATTTATTAAACGAACATTCCTCAAATGATTTAATAACACAAATTCATGTTGGTAGACTACCTGATAATGACCCTCGCAGGTGAAATACTGCTTAACAAATTTTGCAACCTTTGGCCATGGTGGTGGTAGTGATCGAAGTGCAACGCCCTTGCCTTTGGGTTCAACATGCTCCCCTGGTAACAAAAAATCTTGTTGTGCATTTAGAATGATGTGTTTCCTATTGAACCAACGAATACCATTGGTTGGTAGTCCTGAAACTTGCACTATATCCTCTTCTGTTGCTGGAATTCGCACCCGTTGGACGGTGGAGTATCCCTCCCTAAGACTGCATGCAAATTCCAGAAGCTGCTGTGAATCGAAATCCGGAAGTCTTCTGAAGTAATCCACCCATCCGTCTTGTAGAAAGAATTGGTATGCCTCTTGGTAGAGTTCCAGTAATGCCATTGAGCCAGGTTCATGTCTAACAGCATTTCCTCCCATAGTTACTGGTTCAGACAATATACAAAGTGCAGAGCTGAGTTGCCAAGGTCGAAATAGAGTAGAACGTTACAAATGAAGTTATGATAAGGTACAGACAGGGTGACTAGATACTACCGCAACAAATAGAAATGGCGGTGATTGGCGTGTCATGTAATGATTACAATATTTCGGTAACTCCCCCAACTGCGGCTGAATGATATGGTTGGTGGTACGACGATTTCCGCAATCATATCAATATCTCCTCATTAACTACAATTTAATATTCACACCTAAACATGCATACCTTTATATTTACCTTTGGTTGTTGCGCCAAAAGGTATTATCTCGTCATTAATAGGTCGATGATAGTTATAAAAAGGGTCTATAAAGTATGAGGGTTTTTATACACAAGGATTTCATTATTCACAGGAAATAATAGCGAAGGAACACAATTATCAGGATGAATGGCTGATTCCCTTAATGAAGAGTGATATGTTTCCATCAGAGTAATGGTTCATTCTTGGGAACAAAAATGGGGAAATTGGTGGTTTTTAGAAAAAATGGACAAGATTGGCGTTTAAGCAGTGGGAATTGGTGTTCCATCAATAGGAAATGGTGTTTCAATAGCAGGAAATGGTGTTTCAACAATGGGGAATGGTGTTTCAGCAACGGGAAATGATGGAAAAAATTTAAGAGGGAATGAATTATGTTCTAAAGTTACATGGCAATGCTTTCCCAAGCCGCAATTTAGTCCTTCCTAGATTGGAATTTTTCTTCTTAGCCACCTTCCAAAGCTAAGATCTGCAAAATAATTAATTGTAACATGGCAACCCTTGACAGGGATTATTAGTTAATAAATCTAATCTAAAAATAAATATATAAACATAAAATCAAGTGCATTGAGGGATAACAGGTTCCCCCAAAAAGGCATAGTGTATGTCTATCATGCAAGTAGCTTTGAAATCTTCATTATAAATGGGTTGTTGATACAAATGGAGTCGATACCCATTCACTAATAATGGTGTTTTGGAATCATCAATCATTAAGAGTATGACTATTACATTTGGAAAAAAATGTATCTACTTCATAAGGTCCTAGCCATCTTGTTCTTAATTTACCTTGAAAATTTTCAAAACGGGAGTCATAGAGTAGAGCCCAATTACCTTTTTGGAACTACTTATGCTTAATGGTTTTGTCATGCCACCTGGTTCTTTTCCGTTGTATCATGGTTGTTTGATGGATGACATCCAACCTCTTTTCATCCAATTCTTGAAGCTGTTGCAACCTAGTTGTCTGTGCATCAGTCAAGTCAAGGTTAACAGCTAAAGCAGTCGTTAAGGTTTTGATTTCAAATTCCACAGGAAAAACAACACTTTTACCATAAACTAATTCATAAGGTGAAAAACCTGTAGTATTCCTCCAAGTAGTTCTGTAAGCCATAATGCTTCAGGCAACCTTTGAAACTAGTCCCTTCTATTTTCCTTTACTGTTTTTGTTAAAATGGCTTCTATGACTTTATTCATACTTTCCACCTGCTCATTGGCCTGGGGGTGATAGGGTGTAGTCATTTTATGCTTAATGTGATATTTCTGGAGTGTATCTTTGAAGCCATGAGAATTAAAAGGAGGTCCTCCATCTGTGACTAGCTCTCTAGGCAATCCAAACCTAACAAAGATTTCTTCAAATAAAAAGGTTAAAGTTGATTCTTCATTAGCTTTGAGGAGTGCCTTAGCTTCTACCCATTTAGTCATATAATCTGTGCAAACCAGTATATAAACTCTTTTATTAGATGTAGGGTTAATGGGACCTATAAAATCTAGCACCCATCTTTCAAAAGGTTCAAGTATTACCTGGGGATTGAGTGGCATTTCATCCCTGTGATTAGGTTGCCCCATTCTCTGATAGCAATCGCAAGCCCTAACATATTTCTTTGCATCCTTGAAAAGTGAGGGCCAATAATAACCCATTCTAAGAACTTTGTGTGTTGTTCTTTTATCAGCAAAATTCCCTCCACAAGGGCCATCATGACAAGCCTTCAATATATCATAAACTTCATCTTCTATGATGCATCTCCAAATTTTTTGATCGAGTCCAGTGTGAAAAAGAAACCTGCTTATCCAGCTGTACCTAGCACTTTGCTGAACGATCTTTCCTTTTTCTCTATGTGATAGGTGTGATGGTAGCTTCCCTGCAACTAAGTAATTAGCAATGTCTGCATACCAAGGTGAGTGAGAAGATACTGCAAATAAATATTCATCAGGAAAGGAATCATCTACTGGAGTATTTTCATCAGTTTTTAGTCGAGAAAGGAAATCAACAACTACATTTTTTTTACCTGGTCGATCTACAATTGTGATATCACATTCTTGTAGTAGTAATAAGCATCTGGTAACTCGAGCATTTGTAACTGATTTGTTTATTAAATATTTAATAGATGAGTGATCAGTATGAACAAAAATAGTGTAACCGGTAATATAATGTCGAAACTTATTAATAGCATAAATGACTACTAAGAATTCTTTCTCGGTAACTGTATAATTAAGTTCAGCAGGGGTCATATTTTTACTAATAAAATAGATAGCATAGGGAAGATTGTTTTCTTATTGACCCAAGACAGCTCCAATTGCAGTATCTGAAGCATCAGAGGATATATGAAAGGGGAGTGCCCAGTCAGGTCCTCTTAAAATTGGAGTTGTAGACAATTGATGTTTAAGTTCATTAAATGCTTTTTGACAATCATTGGTCCACTTAAATTCAACATTTTTCATAAGTAACACAAACAAAGGAGAAGCTATTTTAGAAAAATCTTTGATAAATCTTCTATAATATCCAGCATGTCCTAAAAAACTTCTTACATCAGTTTGTGCTTTAGGGATAGGAAGAGTCTGAATTACTTGTACTTTAGCTCGATCAACTTGAATTCCTAGGAATGAGATGAAGTGTCCCAATACAATACCTTGATTCATCATCATATGGCATTTCTCAGTACTTAAAGTAAGATGTGCTTCTATAAATTGTTTAAGTACTTTCTCAAGGTTCTGTAATGCATCTTCAAAAGTCACACCATAAGGAGTAAAGTCATCCATCAATATTTCTAAGGAATCATTACGCATATAAAAAAAATCCCTATCACTGCTCTTTGAAATGCTGTTGGTGCTTTACATAATCCAAATGGAAGAAATCTATAGGAAAAAGTCCCCCATGGACTAGTGAAGGTGGTATTGTCTTGATATCTGGGTTCAACCTTGATATGATTATATCCACTAAATCCATCCAAAAAGGAAAAGAATCTCTTACCTTCCAAATTGTCTTGTACCTGATCAATAAATGGTAAAGGGAAATGTTCTTTCTGAGTGGCATTATTTAGAGCTATATAATCTACACACGCTCTCCATTTCCCATTTTTCTTAGGTGCAATTACTAATTGAGAAACCCGTTCACTATCAGATATAGGATATATAAATCTTGCATTCAACAATTTTTGAATTTCTTCCTTCACAATTTCCCTTAAATTTGGGTTCATTCATCGTTGGGGTTGATAGACTGGGTGAGATCCCTCTTTAATATAAATACGATGAGTACATAATTCAGGAGAGATTCCCTTCATATCTGTGTAACCCCATGCGAATGCTTCTTTATTCTCATGGAGTAGCTTTATTAACTATTGTGTTTAAGCATCTTTTAGGTCAGGGTTTATATTTAATGTTTTGCCAGGCTCGATTTCTACTGTTATACTTTTGGAGGAGATGTCAACTGACGTCTGAGATAAATTTTCAGTTTTAAGGTTTTGCTGAGATTCAGGTTTCAAGATTGTAGTTAAGGGATCATGTATTTCAGAGTTGACCGAAGAAGGTTCAGAAATAAAATTGCTAATTAATTCATCCTCGATTGAATCTTTAAAAATTAAAGCTTGTCCGATAGTCAAGATGGGTTGGGTCTCATCATCCTCATAATCTAACCATACCGAGTTAATCATAGGTGTAGCATGAGGGTAAAGAGTAATTTTCTTGGTTTCACATCCATTAGAAATTGTCATTGAACCTGATCTACAGCTGATGAAGGCATCTGCTGTAGCTAGCCAAGGTCTCCATAAAATCAATGGATGGCCCCCCAACTTTGTTTTAGTCTGTAATACAACAAAATCAACTGGGTAGTTCCAATATTCAACTGAAATTATCAGGTCTTCAATGACTCCTTCAGGTTCGATTATGGAGCGGTCAGCTAGCTCTAGAATGGTTGGGGTTTCCCTAATTACATTATTTAACTGCAATGATTGTGTGGTTTCAAGTGTCATAATGTTTATTGCAGCACCTAGATCTACTAGAACTCTAGAAACAAAAGTTTTTCCAACCTGCACTGTGACCATAGGATGACCAGGGTCACCATATTTCATAGGGGGGGTTTTCCTGACATTAGAGTAGCTAGATCACCCATCACATGGACTGTGAGGGAATCTTTAGCTTTTCTCCTAGGTTTCTTAATGCAAATATCTCTAACATTTCCAGCATAAATTGGTACATATCTTAGTGCTTGTAAGAGTGGAACCTTAACATATAAATTCTGCAATTCTCCTAAAAGGTTAAAAGTAGGTGGCTCAAGTGTTTTGGTAAGAGCCAGACGTTTAGGGAATGGTGGCTTTGTTGTTTCAACAGTCTTATTAGAGGTTGATTCAACTGTTTTAGCATTGTTATTAGATGACTTTTCTTTTCCAGTTTCTTCTTTATCAGAGTGAGAAGAAGTAATGTCATGAATAATGGGTTCAACTATTCTCCCAGAGTGTAAATGAATATCATTGCATTGCATAGGGAAAATAGGTTGGTTTTGAATATCAATTACCTGCAGAGATTTATTGTTATTTGGGTTGGGGTTAGGTTGCATAGGCAGCTGGGGTCTCATTGTCTGATTACTTGGTGGAGCATTTGATGGTAAGGAGAGATATTGTTGATACAGGGGAAATTGGTTTGGGAATGGAATCTACTGAGCTATCCAATTTGGGTTCCATTGATTAAAATAGGATTTCTAGAGAGCCTAGGGATTCCATATTGTAGGATCAACAAAAGGGGGATTCGGTTGCTGCATGGGTGGGAAATTCATTTGATTAAAGGGTGGGTATTTCATTTTATTTAAGGGTGGGTAATTGGCTTGAAAAGGAAGATGATTGTTCCAACGATTAAATGACATGTTAGAATTCGTACCTTGTCCTCGTGGTTGCCATTGCCTCCTTTGTGTTAGCAAGTACACTACTTCAGCTTCCTCTTCAGTTGGCTGTAGTGCTGCTTTTATTCCTGGTAAAGAAGGGCATTGTTGAGTCTCATGGTCCTTCTCACAAATGGTGCAAATTGGTACCTTGTCCAGTGGGCATTCCCTTAGTGGGTGTCTTTCTCTGCATTTAGAGCATAAAATAGCCAAAGCAGCTTCTGCTTTTGCGTGCTTCTTTCTAACCTGCAAGGTATCAATTTGTGAAGCAAAAGAGCTTAACATTTCAATTTTAAATTCTTCAAGTAAGTTACCTATTTCAGCTCGTGTTGCTCCTCCACTTGCTGATTTATGGACTCTTGAGTATGTATTATCCTTGCTTTTTGGTTTGCTTGCTACTCCTCTTGAACATCTCTTAGAGAGGTTGACAATCTCATCATATGATTCCTTAGATATATCCCCTTTTCCAAGCATATTCAACATATCTAAACAATCATCTCATACCCCTTTTAACAGTATTGACTTAAGAATGTCCTTACTCATATTCAAATTATTAGATCACTGCAAATTATACTATAGTTTTTCCACAAAGTCCTCCAGATTTTCGTCCTCCTTCTAAACCATCTTATATAATTCCTCCTTCCTTTCTCTTGTTCGGTAATAGTCTTGGTAATTGGTCAAGAACTTTTCTTTCATTTGATCCGATGTTGTGATCACATGTCTTCCGAGGCTCATGAACCATCTTAATGCATTTCCTTTTAATGTTGCTGAAAATAACTTCAACTTTTGAGGATTAGTAACATAATCATAACTCCTACACAATATATAAAACTCAAATAGAAATTCATCAAGGTCTTGAGATGATAAACTATGGAAATTAGGTAGGGCTGATAATGGAATGTTCTTCATAGGAGTTGCCCCTCTAGGAAGATCTTCAATAGGGAATTACAAGGTGGAGAGGGAATTTTCCCCTCTTCCTTCTCTTCGTCCCCCACCAAAGGGTCCTTCATTGTTTCCGTCCATTGGTTGTTCCCCTATTTCGCTTGCTCGGTCTTCAGCGCTTTCTGTAGGGTTTTCAATATCCTGAACTAGTTCCTCGACTTCAATATCTTCTATTGGTTCCTCAATATCTTCCACTGACTCCTCGATTTTTTCTACTGTCTCTTTGGCCCTTTCCGGTCCCAATACTTCCTCTGTTTTGTAGTCCGTCTGGAGAGAGTGCTGAGTCTGTGGCCTTGGAAAGCTTACTTTCTGAGATGTTTCCGCTTTTGAAATAATGTAGTGAATAAAAGTTTTTCATCCTCCTCTGCCTTTTCCCCTGCGGCTTGTAGGGTTAGCTTTCCTGCGTCCTTTCATGCATCCTGTACATCTAAAAGAAAATCATTAATACTTTTAAAATCTTCGGTCTCCTTCCCCGACAATGGCGCCAAAATGTTGGTCACTTTAATTGCTTATTAATTTAAACAGTCGAGTGCCACATAAATTGTCAACCTGGGAATGTCTGATTATTTCAAAGATGACTACGTATTGTATGTACTCAATTTTAATAGCATTAAAAAGTTGTAGTATAAACAATACACACTTTGTTAAACCTCTACTCTTTGTTACAACAGTTATAATCTGTTGCAGGAATTGAATAAGAACAGATAATTGATTAAAGAGAGTAAATCTGCAGAAGGAAACAATGGTTGTCCTGTAACAAAGGATCAGAACCCTATCCCCCAGAGTAGGAACATTCAACACCTGCCTCTGTTATCCAGTTCACCAATACACTCTGTAAATCCTAATCACTGGTGAGGCACTCATGTACAACATCAATCAATTAAAAGAAAAACAGAGTCTTAGCAAAACTAAGATGTCATCAGAAGCAATACTCGTGAATAAGGTATAAAAAGACTTCACACACAACACACAACAGAAAGAAGATGGGTGAATCTTGTGATGAAGGTTAGCCCTTCCCTTCTCACAAGATTCCCAGGACACAGAAACTAAGTTAAAATACTCAGAACAAAATTTTATTGATCCGTCAATATACCATATTACAAGAAAGATTTAGTCTTGTCCTTCCGCTACAATCCCTGTGTTACAGCTTGTTCATCCTATGTCGATCCCCTCTCTAATGTAGATGTCTCCTCATTATAGAGGAGACATCTATTACAAAATATTTTCAGTGTAAATTCTAGTTCAACGCTTTGTACAAAAATAGGGAAATTAGTTCCTGTTAACAGAACGTTGTTACAGTAATGTGGATCATGAACGTTACGACCAATGTAATAGTTTATTAAAATAATTGATCAGATTCCTTTGTTGTTGCAACTCTGGTACACAAATCTCAATTGTCTCCTTGAGATTCGCATGATGTCCTTACTATTTCAGCTTCGAGGTTCGTGTTGTTTCCGCTGTTTTAGCTTCTGCAAAATATAGTCCTGCCAGCTTTAGGCAGTTTCAACAATTGTTCAGCAACTTAGTCAACTTCAAGGATCGATTATAAAGATAGCATGATTATGTGTTGAATAATTAAACATATAGCAATGAGAAGAGTTACTCTATACCTTTAGAATGATTGAGTCAACACACTAACAAAGGCTTTCAACTATGGGTTGAAAAGGGTAATATTATGACAAAATATAAGGTCAAAAATAGACAATATGGTGTCCTAACACTTAGGGTTTGGGGTTTAGGGTTTAGAGTTTAGGGTTTATAACACTTTAGTAAATTCTTTGAATAAAAACTTAAATAAGTTATAAAACACTTTTTAAAATGGTATGAAATTCTTACGGTTTAGGATTTATGGATTGGGGTTAGCATTTAGGGCTTAGGGTTTATAGTTTAGGGTTTAAGGTTTAGGGTTTAAGGTTTAGGGTTAAGGGTTTAGTTTTTTTGGCTAAGGGTTTTGGGTTTAAGGTTTAGGGTTTAGGGTTTAGCGTTTGAGGTTTAGTGTTTAATATTTACAGCTTGGCATTTATAAGACTTAGGTAAACGCTTTTAATAAACACTTAAACAAAAGTGACAAAAAAATCTTTAGAATTTTTATAAAATGCTTAGGGTTTAAGGTTTAGGGATTAGGGTTGAGGGTTGAGGTTTGAGTGTTGAGTGTTTACGGTTTAGAGTTTAGGGTTTATGGTTTATAACATTTAGTAATTTCTTTTAATAACAACTTAAATAAAAGTTAGAAAATGGTTTCTAAAATGTTATAAATTGCTTAGGGTTTAGTGTTTAGGGTTTATGGTGTAGGGTTTGAGTTTTGGGGTTTAGGGTTTAGGGTTTAGGATTTAGGGTTTAGGGTTCATGGTTTATAACACTTTATTAAGTGCTTTTAATAAACAATTAACTCAAAGTTACAAAACAATTTATAAAATGTTATAAATCACTTATGGTTTAGGGTTTATAAGACCTTAGTAAATGGTTTTAGGCTTTAGAGCTTCGGGTTTCGGGTTTATAAGAACTTAGTAAATGCTTTTATGGTTTTGGGTTTTGTGTTTAGGGTTTAGGGCTTATAAAGATTTAGTAAATTATTTTAATAAACACTTAAATAAAAGTTACATAACACCTTTCTAAATGTTATAAAATTCTTAGTGTTTTGGGTTTAGAGTTTAGGATTTGGGTTTCAGGGTTTGGGATTTAGGGTTTAGGGTTTAGGGTTTAGAGTTTAGGGTTTGTGGTTTACAATTATTTTTAAAATGATTTTGCTAAAAACTTAAACAAAAGTTACAAAATGTTATTAAAATGTTATAAAATGCTTAGGGTTTAGTGTTTGGCATTTAGGGTTTAGAGTTTACATTTTAGGATGTAGGGTTTATAACACTTTAATAATTGGTTTCAATAAACACATAAATAAATGTTACATAACACTTTTTAAGATGTTATGAAATAGTTAGGGTTTATGGTTTAGGATTTATTATTTGCGTTCTAGGGTTTAGAGTTTAGATTTTATAACACTTTATTAAATGCTTTCAATAAACACTTAAATAAGAGTTACAAAACTTTTTAATATGTTATAAAATACTTAGGTTTTAGGGTTGAGAGTTTGGGGTTTAGGATTTAGGATTTACGGTTGAGGGTTAAGGGTTTATAACAATTTAGTAAATGCTTTTACTAAACACTTAAATAAAAGTTACAAAATACTTTTTAAAATGTCATAAAATTCTTAGGGTTTAGTGATTAGGGCATATTCTCTGGAAATTACGGTTTAAGAATTATAACACTTTATTTAACAATTTTAATAAACATTTAAATAAAAGTTATGAGACGATCTTTAAACTGTTATATTATGATTTTGGTTTAGGGTTTATGGTTTAGGGTTGAGGGTTTAGGGTTTAGGGTTTGGTGTTTAAAATATTATAAAATGATTAGGGTTTAGGGCTTATAACACTTCAGTAGATTATTTTAATAAGCACTTTAAAAAGTTACAAAATGCTTGTTAAAATGTTATAAAATTCTTAGGATTTAGCGTTTAGGATTTAAAATTTTATAAAATGCTTAGGGTTTAGGGTTTAGGCTTTAGTGTTTAGAGAACTTTGGTAAATTCTTTTAATAAACACTTAAATAAAAATTAGAATACACTTTTTAAAATGTTATAAAATGTTTAAGGTTTAGGGTTTAGGGTTTAGGTTAGGGATTGGGGTTTACAGCTTATGGCTTAGGGTTTATGACTCCTTATTGAATTCTTTTAATAAGCACTTATTTAAAAGTTACAAAACACTTTTTAGAATGTTATAAAGTTCTTAGGGTTTAGGGTTTAGGGTTTTGAGTTTGGAATTAAAGGTTTAGGTTTTAGGGTTTATGATTTATAACAATTTAGTAGATTATTTTAATAAACACTTCAATGAAAGTTATAAAAATCTTTTTGAAATGTTATAAAATTCTTAGGGTTTAGGGTTTAGGGTTTAGATTTTAGGGTTTATAAAACTTTAGAAAATTCTTTGAATAAAAACTTAAATAAGTTACAAAATGCTTTTTTAAATGTTAAGAAATTCTTAGTGTTTAGGATTTAGGGATTGGGGTTAGCATTTAGGGTTTAGGTTTTAGGGCTTATAACACATTAAAAAACAATTTTAACTGGCACTTCAATAAAATATAAATAAATAAAATCTAAAAGCACATTTTAAAATATTATAAAATGCTTAGGTTGTAGGGTTTATGGTTTGGGGTTTCAGGTTTAGGGTTTGCGGTTTAGGGTTTAGGGTTTAGGGTTTGGGGTTTGGGGTTTAGTGTTTAACATTTAATGTTTAGCATTTATAAGATGTAGGAAAATGCTTTCAATAAACACTTAAATGAAAGTGACAAAACACTTTTTAGAATGTTATAAAATAATTAGGGTTTAGGGTTTAAGGCTTAGGCATTAGGGTTTTGGGTTTATGTTTTAGGGTTTATGATTTAGGGTAGGGTTTATAACATTTTGTAAATAATTTTAATAACAACTTAAATAAAAATTACAAAACATTTTTTAAAATTTTATAAAATGCTTAGGGTTTGAGGTTTGGGATTTAGGGCTTAGGGTTTAAAACACTTTAGTAAATTATTTTGATAAACACTTAAATAAAAGTTACATAACCATTTTTAAAATGTTGTAAAATTATTATTATTTAGGGTTTAGGGATTAGGGTTTGGGTTTTAGGGTTTAGGGTTTAGGTTTTAGATTTATGGTTTATAACACTTTAGTAAATGCTTTTAATAAATACTTAAAAGGAAAGTTTCAAAAAGATTTTCAAAATGCTATAAAATGCTTTTGGTTTAGGGTTTAGTCTTTGGGTTTTGGGGTTTAAGGTTTAGGTTTTAGGGTTTATGGTTTAGGGTTTAAGGTTTATAAGACTTTTGTAAATTATTTTAATAAACACTTAAATAAAAGTTACAAAACTCTTTTTAAAATATTGTAAAATGCTTAGGATTTATAACACATTAATAAATGATTTTTATAAACACTTAAATAGGAGTTACAAAATGATTTTTAAAATGTTATAAAATGTTTTGGGTTTAGGGTTTAGGATTTAGAGTTTAGGGTTTATACCACTTTAGTAAATTCTATCAATAAACTCCCAAATAAAATTTATATAACACTTTTTCAAATCTTGTAAAATGCTTAGCGTTTAGGGATTAGGGTTTCTGACACTTCAGTAAATGCTTTTAAGAAGCACTTAAATAAAAGTTACAAAATGCTTTTAAAAATGTTATAAAATTCTTAGCACCTAGGGTTTAACATGTGGCCTTTGGGATTTGGATTCTAGAGATTAGAGTTTAAGGTTTAGGGTTTATAATAGTTTAGTAAATGATTTTAATAAATAGTTAATAAAAGTTGCAAACATTTTTTAAAATATTATAAAATTCATAGAGTTTAGGGTTTAGGGTTTATGGTTTGGGTTTAGGGTTTATAAAAATTTAGTAAAATGCTTATAATAAACACTTAAATAAATGTTACAAAAAAAGTTTTTAAAATGTTATAAAATGCTTAGGGTTTACGGTTTAGGGATTATAACACTTTAGTAAGTTATTTTAATAAACAATTAAATAAAAGCTATAAAACTCTTTTTAAAATGTTATATAATTATTAGGGTTTAGAGTTTAGACTTTAGGGTCTAGGGTTTAGGTTTTATGGTTTACGGTTTATAACACTTAAGTAAATTATTTTAATAAACACTTCAATGAAAGTTACAAAATGGTTCTTAAAATGTGCTAAAATACTTGGGGTTTAGTGTTTAGGGTTTAGGGTTTGGTGTTTAGGTTTTGGGGTTTAGGTTTTAGGGTTTAAGGTTTTAACACTTTATTAAATCCTTTTAATAAACACTCAAATACAAATTTAAAACACTATTTTTAAAATGTTATAAATGCTTAGGTTTTAGGGTTTTGGGTTCTGCATTTAGCATATGGGGTTTAGGTTGTATGGTTTAGTGTTTAGGGATTATAACTCTTTAGTAAATTCTTTTAATAGAAAAATAAATAAATTTTACAAAAGGTTTTTTAAAATGTTATAAATGTGTGAAGTTTAGGGTTTAGGGTTTAGGGTTTTGGGTTCAGAGTTTTGGGCTTAGTGCTTAGTAAATGTTTTTAATAAAAACCTAAATAAAAGTTACAAAACACTTTTTTAAATGTTGTAAAATTCCTAGGGTTTAGGGTTTAGGGTACAGGGTTTGGGGTTTAGAGCTTATGGTTTATAACACTTTAGTAAATGCTTTTAATAGACATTTAATAAAAGTTGCAAAACACTTTTGAGAATCTTATAAAGTTTTTAGGGCTCAGGGTTTGAGGTTTAGGGTTTAGAGTTTAGGGTTTAGGGTTTAGTGTTTAGGATTTATAACACTTTAGTAAATCATTTCAATAAAGAATTAAATAAAAGTTACAAAATTCTTTTTAAAATATTATAAGATACATAGGGTTTACAGTTTAGGCTTTATGGTTTATGGTTTATGGTTTAGGTTTTAGGGTTTAGGGTTTAGTTTTTATAACACTTTAGTAAATGAGTTCAATAAACACTTAAATAAAAGTTACAAAATGCTTTTTAAAATGTTCTAAGATATTTATGATTCGGGGTTTCGGGTTTGGTGTTTAGGGTTTAGGTTCTTTAACACTTTAGCAAATTCTTTTAATAAACACTTAAATGGAAGTTACGAAACAATTTTTAAAATGTTATAAAATTCTTAAGGTTTCGGGTTTAGGATTTTCACTTTAGGGTCTAGGGTTTAGGTTTTAGGGTTTACATGTTATAACACTTAAGTAAATTTTTTTAAATAAAAACTTCAGTAAAAGTTACAAAACACTTCTCAAAATGTTATAAAATTCTTAGGGTTTAGGGTTTGGGGTTTGGGGTTTGGAGTTTGGGGTTTATGGTTTATGGTTTAGAGTTTAATGTTCACGGTTTATAACACTTTACTAAAAATATTTGACAAACACATAAATAAAAGTCACAGAACACCTTTTAAAATGTTATATAATGCTTAGGGTTTAATGCTTTATGTTTTAGGGTTTAGGGTTTAAGGTTTACAACACCTTAGTAAATACTTTTAATAAATAGTTAAATAAAAGTTATAAAACACTTTTTAAATCTTATAAAATGCTTAGGCTTTAAGATTTAGGGTTTCAGTTTTACAGTTTAGGATTTACAGTTGATAACACTTTAGAAAATGCTTTCAATAAGCAATTAAATGAAAGTTACAAAACACCTCATAGATTGTTATAAAATGCTTAGGGTTTAGGGTTTGGGGTTTAGATTTTAGGGTTTAGGGTTTATAAGGCTTTAATATTTATTTTAATGAACACTAAAATAAAAGTTAATTTTTTTTCTTAAAATGTTATAAAATGCATAGGGTTTATAGATTGGGGTTTAGGGTTTAAGGTTTAGGGTTTACTGTTTATGGTATATGCTTTGGGATTTAGGGTTCAAGGTTTATAACACTTTAGTAAATTATCTCAATAAAAACTTAAATAAAAGTTAGAGAACAATTTTTAAAATGTTATCAAGTTATTTCTGTTTAGAGTTTATCGTTTATGGTTTGGGGTTTAAAATATTATAAAATTCTTAGGGTTTAGGGTATATAAAACTTTAGTAAATTCTTTTAATAAACACTTAAAAAAAGTTACAAAACATTTGTTAAAATGTTATAAAATGATTAAGGTGTAGTGTGTAGGGTTTAAAATATTATAAAATTATTAGGGTTTAGGTTTTAGGTTTTATAGCACTTTAGTAAATACTTCAAATAAACACTTTAAGAAAGGTTACAAAATGCTTGTTAAAATGTTATAAAATTCTTATCATTTAGGGTTCAAAATGTTATATAATGCTTATGGTTTGTAACACTTTAGTAAATTATTTTAATGAAGACTTAAAAAAAAAGTTAAAACACATTTGTTATGATTCTATAAAATGATTATTCTTTAGGGTTTATGATTTACAATTAAAAATAATTTAGCAAAATCTTTAATAAATAATTAAAAAAAGTTACAAAACACTTTTTAAAATGCTATAAAATGCTTAGGGTTTACCATTTAGGTTTTCAAATGTTATAAAATATTTAGGGTTGAGGGTTGAGGTCTTAAACTATTATGAAATGCTGAGGGTTTATCTTTTAGGTTTTAAAATGTTGTCAAATACTTAGGGTTTAGGGTTTATAACACTTTATTAAATTCTTTTAATAAACATTGAAATGAAGGTTACATAAAAAACTTTAAAACTTTATAAAAATCTTAGGGTTTTTTGTTTAAGGTATATGCCTTGGGATTTAGAGTTTAGGGTTTAGGGTATAAAATGGTTAGGGTTTAGGGTTTAGAATTTAGGGTTAAAAATGTTGTAAAATGATTAGTGATTAATGTTTATCACCCAAAAGAACAATCAAAACGATGAAATCCATATCACATTTATGAGCTATGCTTTTGAAGGGGAATAGCTCTCTAGGAATATGACATTGAGACAAAACCAACCCAAATTGTTAGAGGAAAAGGTATTTGTAATCTATTCGTTGATTTTATTAATGCAGATGATGATGATTTATATTCAAATGATGAAGCATTTTTATCTTAGAATGAAATTTCATGTGTTCTAGATAATTATTACTCATGGTATATTGATATCAATATCTTCCCAATGCATGACACTACTCATTATTTAGATGTGAGCAAAATAAAATAATTAGGACTAAAATAATTTTTTTTTAATGTAATGAATAACATCCTTTTTAGAAAACAAAATTGGTGGAGTTTTTCTTCATTGTTTGGAATGGGAAGATTCTAAATTTTTCTTGAAATAACTACATTCACGAATTTATGGGGGTCATTTTCATAGAGAAACCACAACACACAAAGAGGTAAGGTCAGGTATTATGGGCCAGCATTGATTAAGAATGCTCTTTCCTTGGCCGGAAAATTGGAAATCCACTAGAATGTTGTTGGTAGACTCATAAAGCTACCATTTGTATTACTTTCTCGCATTTATAATGTAGATTTATGTACTTTTTATTATGTTGGTGACTCAAATGTATATTGTGGGATTATGTGCCTATCTTTATGATATGCAAATTACTTTTCCATATAGATATCTTAAATATTTTGGGGCCAACATCCCCTAGCCTAGCCTCTCCTACCCTAGTCTTTTCTAGCCTACCTTACTCAAGCCTTGTCTAACGTAGCCTAGCATAGCCTACTATCGTACCCTAGTCTAGCCTGGCCATGTTTCCTCTAGCCTGCTCAAGCCTGGCCTACTCTATCCTATCCTAGGCTACTCAAAGCTACATTAGCCTATCATACTCTAACCTATTCTAAACTAACCTAGCCAACTCTATCCTACTCTAGCTTAGCCTAGCCTATCTTACAGTATCCTAGCCTACTCTATCCTATCATAGGTTAGCCTAGCCTAGCCTTTGCTAGCGTAGGCTACTGTAACCTACTTTAGCCTATACTAGACTAGCCTAGCCAACTCTATCCTACTCTCTCCAAGCCTAACCTAGCCTATCCAACTCTATCCTATGCTAGCCTAACCTAACCTAGCCTAGCCTACTCTTTCCTAGCCTAACTAAGCCTGCTCTTTCCTATCCTTACCTACTCTATCTTTGACCAACCTATCCTATGCTAGCCTAGCTTCACCTAACCTAACCTAACCTTGCCTAACCTAGGATACTCTAACCTACTTTAGCATAGGCTACTGTAGTTTAGCCTAGATTAGCCTAGCCAACATTATCCTAGCCTAGCCTAGCCCAGCCAAACCTAACCTAACCTAGCCTATTCTAACCTATTCTACCCTATTCCATCCTAACCTATCATTTTCTAGCTTACTCTAGCCTAGCTTACCGTACTCTAGTATAGCCTAGTCTAGCCTAGCCTAGTCTTGTCTAGCCTACCTTACTCAAGCCTTGTCTAACCTAGCCTACCCTAGCCTACAATCCTACTCTAGCCTAGCCTAGCCATGTTTCCTCTAGCATACTCAAGCTTAGCCTACTCTATCCTAGGCTAGCCTAACCCAGTCTACTCTAAGCTACATTAGCCTAGCTTACTCTAACCTATTCTAGACTAACCTAGCCAACTCTATCCTACTCTAATTTAGCCTAGCCTATCCTATGCTATCCTAGCCTACTCTATCCTATCATTGCTTAACCTAGCCTAGCCAACTCTAGCATAACCTAGCCTAGCCTAGCCAACTCTAGCATAACCTGGCCTAGCCTAGCCTACTCTTTCATAGCCTAACTAAGCCTACTCTTTCCTTTCCTAACCCAACCTAACCTAGCCTAGCCTAACCTACTCTATCTTCTCCTAGCCTACTTTATCTTATTAAATCCTAACCTAATCTAGCCTAGCCTAGCCTAGCCTATGCTAGCCTAGCCTAGCCTTACTTAGCCTTGACTAATCTAGCCTTGTCTAGTCAAGCCTAGCCTACTCTATGCTACTCTAGTCTAGCCTAGCCTACTCTAGCCTACTTTAGCCTACTCTAGCCTACTCTAGCCTAACCTAGCTTACTCTAACCTACTTTAGCATAGCCTACACTAGATTAGCCTAAACTAACCTAGGCACCTCTATCCTACTCTAGCCTAACCTAGCCTAGCCTACTCTATCCTAATGTATCCTAACCTAATATATCCTAGCCTAGCCTAGTCTAGCCTAACCTATCCTAGCATAAGCTACTCTAGCCTATTTCTTCCTAGCCTATCCTAGCCTAGCTTAATCTAGCCTAACCTAGACTAGCCTAGCCTAACTTAGCCTACTGTAGCTTATCCTATACTAGCCTAGCCTATGTTGCCATACATTAGCCTAACCAAGCCTAGCCATCCCTAGTCTAGCCTTGTCTAGACTAGCCTACTCATGCCCTGTCTAGCCTAATCTCGTCTAGCCTAGCCTAACTTATTATTGTACACTAGCCTAACCTAGCCTTGTCTACTTTAGTCTAGTCAATCCTAGCCTACTCTATCCAAGCCTAACCTACTCTATCCTAGCTTAACCCATCCTATCCTAGCCTACTCTAAGCTACACTAACCTAACCCAATATAGCCTATTAGGGACTAGCCTAACCAACTCTATCCTACTCTAGCCTAGCCTATCCTATCCTATCTTATCCTATGCTACTCTATCCTAGACTAACATAGCCTAGCTTGGCCTTCCTTAGACTAGGCTACTCTAACCTACCTAAACCTAGCCTGAACTAGCCTAGCAAACTCTATCCTAGTCTAGCCTAGCCTAGCTTAGCCTAGCCTAGCATAGCCTAGCCTACTCTTTCCTAGCCTTTCTAAGCCTACTCTTCCCTAGTCTAGCCTAGCCTAGCCTAGTTAAGCCTACTCTTTCCTAGCCTAGCCTGACCTACTCTATACTAGCCTAGCACGCTTTAGCCTATTCAATCCCAACCTAATCTAGCATAGCCTACTCTAGCCTATGCTAGCTAGCCTAGCCTCGCCTATTCTAGCCTATTATAGTCTAGCCTACCTTAGCCTACTCTAGCCTAGCCTATCCTTGTCTACTCTAGCTTAACTTAGCCTAGCCTACTCAATCCTAGCCTAAGCAACTTTAGCCTAGCCTACTTTTGGCTAGCCTAGCCTACTCTATCCAACTTTAGACAAGCTTAGCCCACTTTATCCTACTTTAGCCTAGCTTAGCCTACTCTATCCTAACTTAGCTAGGCTTGGCCTACTCTATCCTACTCTAGCCTAGAATATTCTAGCCTAGCCTGCTTAACCTAGCCTAGCCTGCTTAACCTAGACTAGCCTATCCTTGTCTAACTTAACCTAGCCTAGCCTACTCTATCCTAGCCTAACCTAATTTAGCCTTGCCTACTTTTTCCTAGCCTAGCCTAGCCTAACCTAGCCTATCATAGCCTACTATAGCCTACTCTAACCTAACCTAGCCTAGCCTGCGTTATTCTAGCCTACTCTTTACTACTCTAGACTAACCTAGCCTATCATATCCTACCCTTTTCTAGCCTACTCTAGCCTAGCCTACTCTATGTTACTTTAGACAAGCTTAGCCCACTTTATCCTACTTTAGCCTAGCTTAGCCTACTCTATCCTACCTTAGCCGGGCTTGGCCTACTCTATCCTACTCTAGCCTAGACTATTCTAGCCTAGCCTGCTTAACCTAACCTAGCCTATCCTTGTCTAGCTTATCCTAGCCGAGCCTACTCTATCCTAGCCTAACCTAATTTATCCTTGCCTTCTTTTGCCTAGCCTAACCTAGCCTATCCTACCCTAGCCTACATTATTCTAGCCTACTCTTTTCTATTCTAGACTAACCTAGCCTATCATATCCTACCCTTTTCTAGCCTACTCTAGCCTAGCCTACTCTATGTTACTTTAGACAAGCTTAGCCCACTTTGGCCTACTCTATCCTACTCTATCCTACTCTAATCTAAAGGTGCACTAAGATAATTTAGCTATAACGCTCTGTTGTTTTAACTAATTGATCACCACTATAAGTATTTCTAAGCACTTTGTTTCAACTAATCGATCACCATTATGCCATAAAAGAACGGTGTTTCGAAATTGTAACCATTCAACTTTTGTTGTTATTGTTATTTATAACTCGGAAGAAAATTTAATGGATAGCGATGGATGAGGATTAACTATGATTGGGGTGAGGCTAGACTAACATCGATAATAAATTGCTGAAAATTTCAAATCCCTGAACAAAAATCTAATGGGACACTAAAAATATAAATAAATGATATGTATAGTTGAAAAAAAATAATTAGAAACCAGACTTCCAAACAAGTGACTAGCATTTCAAACGTGCGAACAAAATTATCAATTAATGCTATCCATAGTTGCACAAAGAATCATCCATACATACTATCCATCACAACCAGGAATCATGGGGAGAAGATGTCCTTCCAAAGTGGAGAACCGCTATTACAGGTGCTTCATCTTCTTGTGGATAAGAGATTACACGTCCTTATCACATGTCCAATCACGTACAACGAGATTTATGTATATCTATAGGCTCACGCTGTACAAATGATTTAAGTTCGAGTATTACGGACCTACAACGAGATTTATGTATATCTATAGGCTCACGCTGTACAAAAGATTTAAGTTCGAGTATTACGGACATATTTACACGCTGTACAAAAGATTTAAGTTCGAGTATTACGGACGTACAACGAGATTTATGTATATCTATAGGCTCACGCTGTACAAAAGATTTAAGTTCGAGTATTACGGACATATTTAGTCGAAGTTTATTTGTGAAAAAATATTTATACACTCATGCTAAGCAAAGACACATAATTTTTTTTAGTAGACAAGATTTGATATGGGCGTTTAATATGTTAAAACAATAATTTGAAATGGATTAGATAACTGGTAATTAGTTATGAAAGTTAAATCTTGTAATAGACAAGATATGAGCGTTTAATATATTAAAACAATAATTTGAATTGGAGCTTAACAATATTACATATTTTGTATTGAGGTGAAAACTGTAATTTAGTTGGGTGGCAGATAAGAGTTCAATTGTAATTAAATTAAGTTTTCCCTTTCACAAGCATGTCGAGCTAAATTGATTAAAATAATCTGGTTAAGTTGATGGAGACAAAAATAACTTCTAATTCCACCGGCAAAGATGAGCTGATTAAACGCGATGGATTGATTAAATTACTATGAAACCAATAAAAATTTAATAGAACATACCATAAAAACTTAAAAACTGATTAAACGCACTGGTCAAGATTATGGGAAATATGATATATTAAATTAAAATGCAAAGTAGTTCAATTATTAAAAATGCTTCCGAAAACTATTATTCATAAAATATTGAATTTAGTCCATATAGCAGATTCATGGCAAATTCATGGAGCCATTGTTGATAATTTATTTTATTGAATGAGAATGGGAATGGAAGGTATTACATACTTATACCTCGAATTGATGTTGAAGGGTTTGCATTATATTGAAGTCTCGGGAATTCATCCAGAAAATCAACATTACTATCCTGGTGCAACATAGGATGACATGAATAAGTTACCATGAAATGAACAGGTAGTTAAATTTACAACAAATACCTAGTTAAACCTGTAACATTTTCAATTAAATTGGATGCCATGATAAAACTTAAAATCATACCATATAAACAAAATTCAATACCATCCATGCATAGAATCACACACATAAACATGGCATAACTGTCACACACAGATTGAGATACTCAAACAATAGACTTACTCACGGACTCACACTGAAACCAACCACACATCTAAGCACACAGACTTGCCAATCTGAATATAGAAGACTGAAACCAACCACACATCTAAGCACACAGACTTGCCAATCTGAATATAGATAGATGGGAGAAAAATACTGCAAAATGATAAGAATTTCCCTACTTCATTCGACGAGTATATTCTTCGGGCTACCGGGTTTATGTACTTCCCACGCCCTTTTGAAGGTTTCATTGACGCCGACTTTTACACGTTGCCGAGTGTTATAGGTTGGTTTCTGGTCGGAAAATATAACAAATTTGACCATCATAGTTATGTTCTAACACGCGCTCGTACATACCCGGGTATATGTAGTTCCCACGCCCTTTTGAAGGTTTCATCGACGCCGACTTTTGTACGTTGCCGAATGTTATAGGTTGGTTTCTGGTCAGAAAATATAACAAATTTGACCATCATAGTTATGTTCTAACACGCGCTAGTACATACCCGAGTGTAATATGCTGACAAACGGTGCTTTTTTCAGAGAATAAAACCAACTTGACGTATAACAAACGCAGCAACCATTATTCGAGTGGAATATGCCGCTTTACTCTCAGAGATTATAACAAATTACAGGTGCCCAGTACTCCACATAAACTAGTTTGTTTAAAAGATTGGGTATATTTCAAATTTGAAAATCACGTTGGTTTTTTCTAATAGTGAGATCGAGTCCGCACGGGTTTGAAAGGAGGCTAAGCAATACATGATAAACAATGTTTCAAATCACTTTTTATTATTTAGGGCTCCCTCATGTGATGTTGACATAATGAGTTTGATTCATGAGTTTGCTTCGGACTATTTTTTAAACTCTGGTATGAGATACTAACCGTACAAGTTTTCTAAGGACATTTGTATTATACAATTAATGGATCTTACAAAAATAAGTCTTCAAAGATTTAGTATTTAGGGTTAGGTTTTTTAACAATTTTAAAAAATATTGAAAAAAAATAATTTATTCATAAATTTGAGATAAATAATTATTTGTATAATGTATTATTCAAAATTTTCGAATATAAGATTATTTAGAAAAACTATAAATTAATTGTCTTTTTATTATTAATTGAAAATACTATTAATCCATATGACTTTTATTTACTAGAGAATAGTATTTTTAATGGATATGAATTTTTATATAGAATTTTGTTGTTAAGGAATCTGCCATTTTGACAATTTTACTATATAGCAAAAAAAAACAATAGTTTCAAAATTATATTTTTATTCTATTATTGTATCACATTTGTGAAAGTTAAAAGTAAAAACATAATAGTTGTTAGTTCTAATGGCTAAATTTAGAAAATATTAATGCTAGCCTTGAAAGTTTAGAAAAGCAAAACGATAATGACTATATTTAGAAACAAGAAAATAAATTGCATTCTTGAATATTTCTATCACATTTCAGCAAAATCCAACTGTTGAATTTTAAAAATATTACTTAAATCTATTAAATTTTTGAAATACAAAAAGTTAACAATTAAATTTAGAGAGCAGATCCCTAACTCTATTCTCCAATGTCATACAAAAAAAAATTAAATTTAAAAATAAAAAATCTTACAAAAGAAATTAAAGAAGCCTTAGAAAGTTATTGGTGAAATTAAAAAGAAATGTGAATTGCTTGCATGAAAATGGATAAAGTTAATACATCAATTCAAAGGGTAAATCTATATATGAGCAGCCTAAATAGTGGACGTCCTCTAAAACTTTATCTAAACAACATCTCAATGACGTCTTGAATAATGACAAGGAATTCATAGAATTATGAATGAGCAATGAGGGTAATTATAATTATTGTGTTTTTGCTATATAGTAAAATTTTCAAAATGGCAGGTTCCTTAACAACAAAATTCCATATAAGAATTCATGTCCATTAATAATACTATTCTCTAATAAATAAAAGTCATATGGATCAATAGTATTTTTAATTAATAATAAAAAGACAATTAATTTATAGTTTTTTCTAAATAATCTTAGATTCAAAAACTTTGAATGATACATTATGCAAATAAATTATTTATCTCAAATTGATGGATAACTTAAATTTTTTCAATATTTTTAAGAGTGTTGCAAAACCCTAACCCTAGTTACTAAATCTTTGAGGCTTATTTTTGTAAGGTCCATTAGTTGTATGATTTAGAACAAATGAGGAAATCATATGGAAGCATCCACTGGTTTCCCAATAATATTTTTGATTTTAAAAGAAATATATAATATATATTTTTTTCAATTCTCTAATTATAATAAATCTATTATTAGATAGTCATATTTATTGCCCTATATATTAACTTCCACTAATTGTTTAATACAATATGTGTCCCTTAACCAAAAGGCGTTATGAATGCAAAATGTCCCATAACCCATATAACCCCTATTTTACAGTGTCCACTAGTACTCTTAGAGAATTACTAACTCTTCCAAAATTCCACCTCTAACCACTATTACCATTACGAGAAAATGACATTGATTACTTTATAATCCTTAACATACAAACTTTAAAATTAGGTAAACAAAATCTTCCACAATGCCACCTCTAACAACTGTTACGATTAACAAAAAAATGGCATTGATTACTTTATATTCCTTAACATACAAACCCTAAAATTAGGTAAACCATAGTGCATAGTGATCTTTAACACAATGAATTCTAGAAATTATCCCCCCCCCCTAGTACAGTGTCACAATAAAGACATTGTAACTCCTAAAAAGTCACAACACACATCAGCTTTAATACTTAGCACATTAACTATAACCTATATATACTTAAAGTGGCTTAACATAGTCATGGTAGAGGTGAATCAAGTGTAGCTCCTTCAAATTAAATTCCATTAAAAGGGAATATAAAAAATGTTGAGTATTATGTAGATGATATTTTTACTATTGACATTGACCGAAAGAACATTTTATGGGAGTCAGTCTATGGCAATGATATTGATGAATACTCATAATTCTCCCATTTGATAATATGATAATGGCATATATTTTGTAGATCACTCGGGACTTTAATGTTGGTGTGTCAAGCCCATTTCACCTATTATGCTTATTCTTTGACAAACTTAATTGGATATTTCTCAGATTTTATAAAACAATATTGATGATTACTCATAATTCTCCCATTAGATAATATGATAATGGCATATATTTTTTACATCAATTGGGGACTTGATGTTGGTGTACCAAGCCCATTTAAGCTATTATGCTTATTGTTTCACAAATTTAATTGTATATTTCTCAGATTGTATCAAAACAATATGATTTTTTCTAGTTTATCCTTGGACGCACTAAAATTAGCAAAGTATAGATATGTTTTTCTTGATTTAATTATATGTATTTCAATGTTTGTTGGATTATATGAAAATACCCAAATTGATGCCTTCCATAAGGTACCCATTGTGACTATCATTAGTTTTGTCATGTTTCTGAGTAGAAATTAGAATTATTTTTGAAAGGAGGATGGCTAAGTTCCAATTGCACTTTCAATGTATATAGAAAGATCTGTTAGATTCACTGAAGTACCCGTGTTGAGGATTTTTCTTATATTATTTGTTTAGCATTCAATTTTAAATGTATGTCTCAAATTTCAATTGTGGAAAGTATTTTTGTCTTACTTGAAAAGAGAATTAGAGTAGTTGAAGAAATCAACTAAGAACAGTAGCTGAAAATAGAAATTACCTGATTCAAAAGAGAATAAACAAAGAAAGAGATAATAGAATAAATGTTATTCTTATCATGATGAGGAGGTAATGGAGACATATATTGATATCCCAAGAATCATAAAAATGGTAATGGTTTATTTTATAGTGTCGCTCTATAAATTTGGAGTAAACATATTTTTATACATATTTCATTAGAATCTATTAAATGATAGAAGTGATTCTAGGAAGCGGAATCACTACCAAACATAGCAACATCCAAGAAATTTTCCCAATGAGGTTGCAACCCGCTAGTCATAGATGTTATGGGTTCAGAAGATTCCCTAAAAAGGATGGAATTTTAGCATTAGAAAAATGGAGAAAATGTTTAATACTTGCAACTATGGTAGTTGGGTGAAAGTGGCACGGACTGAATTCTTAAGTTATTTGTGGAGAGATCTAGATGTTTATGTCTTGAAAGCTTAGAGGCAGTGTCTAAGATTAGGAGTCAAACAAGGATAAGATTGTGTGATAAACCCAACTACTCGAGGTTAATGCATCTTCCCAAGTCCGCATGACTACTACCTGAATCATTGATGTAATTTGAAATCTATGTGTTAATTTTTAATTAGAGTGAGGCAAGCCAAGATGACACTCTACTATTTGTTGGGATGAATAGTGTGTTCCCAAATTTTCATTAAATGGTTGCCAAATTATTATTTTCAAATTTCGATTAACAATTTTTTCTGCTAACATGTAAGAGTTCAATTGAGTTTAAAGCATCATTGTTAAAATAGTATTCAACTGTCTTAATTTAAACACATTTATATAGTTATCCATAAAAATTAGTATAAAACTAATAATACTAATATAAAATATCTTACTATATATTTATCTAATTTAAATTTGATTTCAAATATTGTTTTCAAATTTTGATTAACAATTATGTACAGTATGTGTGCACAATTATGAGTGCTAGGTAAAGAGGTTCAACCTTATATTAGTGAAAAATTTCTTAGCTACAAGCCAAATTAAACTCATTTTATGCATAGTTATCCTTCATAATTGTTTCAGAAAATATAATACTAAATATTTTGTTGACATCATTGAGTAGAAAGCTTCAAGTGTTAGAGGTAAGTATTTAATGTGATAACATAAAATATCATTAACACTTGAATTAGTTATCCATATAAAGCTAGTAACAAAAACGATTGAGCAATGTAAGAAATCTATGATAAAATCATATGAGTTAAAAAATATTTAAATATATAAATATGGTCTAATTTATAGACAAAATAGTATTTTTCATTCCGGAATACAATCTCAAGAAAGAAACTGATTTTTTATTATCTAATACATTTTTGAATTCGTAAATTATTCATCCACCCTAAAAAAACCACGAGGACTCAAATTCTACAAATTAAACAACTTAAACTCAAGTGTTTAAAAATAGCTGCTAGAATTTGGTTTTAAATTGAAAATTAATTAAAAAAAATGATAATGATAAAAGCTATTTCCTCTATAATTTGAACTACACGTAAAAACAATAGTTATGCTAAACACATAATTAATATAACATTTAATTATATATGCATTAAAAATATTATAATTTTAATCCAATGTACTATAAGAACAACTAGTAATCAATAAATATATAATTTGTACAATAATGAATTTCTTTTCCAACACTAGAAGTCTATCATTATTAGTGAAGCTAATCATTTTTTGTTGTTACTATTATTCAAGGAAAACTACTCCATCTTCAATGACCAGTTAGTGGTCTACAAGGTGTCAGACTCATTGGCTTGGGTCATTAACCTACTTTCTATTTCCTTAAGTGATTTTAAATCTTAATTGTAACGCTTAAAACTATATTAACGATAATTTTATATGTATTATAATACATTAATAGGAGTAGTTAATTTAGTGAATATACATGTATTGGTTAGTTGACGTTCTAATACATTTTAGTGAATTTTTTATAGTGTCAAGAATATTTATCTAATAAATTTAAATTTAAGTAATTATTATTTAGATAATACCATTGTTTGAGAGTGTTAATAGTATTGTTTATGTTTCTTGATAGGCTCGCAACTAATATATTATTCCAATTAAAACCATATACTTACTACATTGAATAAGAAAAAAATGAAATATAGGGATACATATGTAATTGAGAATATATTGAAAGTATCACCAAGTATTTGTAGAGCATAAATATTACAAAATAGGAGATTTCATGATTAATCCTAAAACTATGTGCCATTGATTTATGACAAAGACATCTGACATCAATATTATTTAGATGTGAGGGTATTTCCTTATTGAGTAGATAGTCCAAGTAATAATTTTATTACAAATAAAATCTAGATATAATTGAGGATACCTCGTTGTTAAAATACATTATGTATCAAAATAGAAATTATTGGAGCATTTATAGATTTAGCAAAATAATATTATATGAAAAGTAAATAGGTTATTATGGTATATCAACTTGTACCATCACCAAAGGGGTTGAAAGCTATATTGGAAATAACCATTTAGATAGGAATGAGAAAATACATGAAAATTATTGTGCTTTTAGATTTATGTTATCACGAAGGTCTCACCCTTCTCATAACATAAAATTTTATCAAAAAATACATGCGCAAAATATTATTTTCATATTTTCCCAAACACATTTTCTTATTAGTATTATTTATATTAGATTTTTTTCCTGATGTATATCATTTTGGGTCTCCATATTAAAATGAACACCACCCGGGGCATTCACATGACCACTGCTTATGGATGGAAGTGCTTACTTTATCATAACCACTAACCTTCAAGAACCACTTTCCTGCTTGCTTTCAGGTATCCCTTTCTTGCTAGTTATTATGGGACTCAAGGGTTAATTTTGTACATATTTTAACAAATTTTCTTAGTTCACCATGAATGTAACAATCATATATTTGATCATTGGAATGAGAAAGAGAGAACTAATTTAATAAAAACGTAAATCATCCATAAAACATCATAACAGTAAGGAATGGAGAGTGATTTCTTTTCAATTGATTATGATGCGTATTGATATAATTAAAAAATGATTAAGAGAGCATGTAGATACATCAAATTTGATAATGAGCTAATAAAATATATTAATGTATGAACCTAAAAACCCTAAACCAAAATTATCCAAAGAAAGAAATATTTAGCACAAGAGATAAAGGTGAGTCCTTTAATCATGTGTTAACTAATGTGAAACAATTGAAATACGAAGAAGTTATAGATATATATATATCACATTTTATGAGTACATGTGAAGCACAACAAAAGTAGCCATGATACTAGAGTTTCTAATTCAGTATATTTTAAACATAAAGCTAGAAAGGATCATTATGGATATTGAATGCGAAGAAAAACAAGTCATAAATTTATATTGGAACATTAAGTGGATTTAGCATTGATCAGATCATAAAATGTTTTGTTTCTTACAATAAAGTCATTGTATATCCACTAAAAGAGAGATATCAAATATGTATGCCTAAACTTTAACAACTAATAAAAAATTTGAAATAAAATGAGTAAATGAAATAGAGTGCATGAGCTTAAATTGAAGATAGTGTAACTTAAAATAAGGTTTTATGGTATCATGATCAAAGATAAGGTTTTATAGTATCATGAAATTTGAAACCACACTATTAAAATTGATGGTATGATATAAAAATAATAGAAGATGTAATTAATGAAGAGATAATTGATTCAAGCAACCTAGATCAATGCATGTTTATAAAATCTTTGATTTTCACTTTTGTAGACTATATATATTGATGGAATTCAAAATATGATAAACGAATTGTGTAAGTATGTCATGGTTGCAAAGAAAATAATGAAATAGTTGAATATATGAATCTGAAAATCCTTATATAAAATGCTATGAAGTCAAATTTTTTTATAAAATAGAGTTAGAGGTTCTTGAGGGCTTCTCCATCATCACATTATCAAGAAAAAATATGTTGAGAAACTATGTTAAGATGCTCAAATATTTAAAATAAATGGAAAAATGACATATATAAGTATGCATTTTATGCATACCTAATGAAGCGTATTTTAAGATTGATATTGAAAGTTGTTTTATGCAAATGGAATTATTTTAAATCTTGGCTATCATGGATACCATACCTTTATTAATGAGAGATATATAATAACTAACATAAATGAATAATTACCATAAAATCTTGAAGTTAAGTGTAAAAGGAGTTGAAAAAAGAAGGAAAGTTTGCAAGTCACAAATATATTTCAACTCTTAACTTAAATGAAGTGTATATGTGTTTACTAAGCTAAATAAAATATCTATGTCCAATATTTTGTAACTCATAAATAATGTAAAATAGAGTGCAGTAGATTCACGTATTATTCATGACCTAATAAAAGATAAGTTTTCATAGGAACATATAAGCTTGAGCCATGCTATTAAAACATATCATGTGATATCCAGGTATGAAAATATGTAACTAATGAAGAATAATTGTATTGAATAAATCTAGAGCAATGGAAATTTGGAAATGGTTCAATATATAGAATTAAATCTAGATTCTTCTTGAAGAAAGAATACTTGGAAAAGTAATACTCCTTGTTTGTGTCAGATGAAATATGCTCAACCAAAAGATTGGCATTAGAAAGATGTGTTGTGTTCTGCATATTAGTATGTCATATAAAATCATTCAACACGAATATTTAATGCCAACTTGAAGCTATTGAAACAAGATAATCATCATTTATAGAATCCTCCAAATGTTTGAAATTTGTTTCCAAGTGTTCCATTATTTATTTTCAAACTTGCATGAATTTTGTGAGATTTTTTTTTTGTTAAATAAAAAAACAAAAGAATGAAATTCAATATTTTTTTTTTTTAATAACGAAATGAAAAAAAAAAAAATTTTGATTTTTTTTAATAAAGAAATCAACAAAAACAAATTCTATTAAAAACTAATAAAGAAAAATTCTAAAAATAAACTAACGCTAAAATGGATTTTTTTCTAATATCCCAAAAAAACACACAAAATCCTCTAGAATCAATGAAAAATCTGGCTTTTTGTTGAGAAAATCAAGAGAAGATAATGCAAATGCAAAATCTCTCCAAGATAAGTCAGATCCAAATTTTTTTAATCACTAAATTGAATATAAGATAAATTGGGATTTTTCATTGTAATAGCCTTGTTCCATTCTTCTAAACATATTCATGTGATTGTGTGCTGTATGGTTGGATTTTTTATTTATTATCATATTATTAATTTTTTTTTAAACTAAAATTTAAAAATACTAAGTTTTATCTATTTTGTTTTTTTTAAGATGATTTTTCACTCATGCAGATCAATTTTCCAGCAAAAGTATTTTTATTTGAAATGAATCAATAGATTTTCTGATCTTCCTGATCGCACGAAGCATAGGAAGAGAGCATACTAATCTCTTGATTTTTTATTTATGTAGGTTATCATGGATGGATAAAACACAATTAAGATTTGCGACAAAAGCTTGCGTTATTTACACTCTTTTTGCAATGCCACGAGGGCGTTTAGACTCTCGGAAGACAAGGCTTTCCGATAATGAAGCACCTGGCTCACCTGTGATACAGAAAAAAGACATACAGATGAAAAGATGTGCCACTAAATTTATTCATGATGATTTATTTTTTGGAAACAAGACTAAAAACTTCTAATGATAATGACTTCTAATGACCTCTAATGAGATCTCATTTTTATTTTTCTAATTTATTCTACATTAACTTAAAAGATATTTTATTTTCTAAGTAAAAGAATGCTTTCATTGAAGCCATCTACGGAATAAAAATTCGAACATGCTCACATCAAGATTTAAAAATTTTACATTATGTTTTCCAAGTGTGAGAATCCTATCTTAGAGTTGGCTCAAGGTTATTCTCCTTGCTCTCCAAGAAGTACTTGTTCAACATTGTCAAAGTCCTCATCCGTAGATGGATTAGTGAGAAATGGGGGGGTTTAAAATAAAAAGCTAAATTTAAATTAACTAGGTGTGAAAATAAAAATGATCCAAACTTTGAACTCCTTTACGAACATGTTGTCACCAAGTTCCACAAACTAGTCCATAAAAACGAATGCATAAAATAAATACTAAATCCTTTTAGTTGCACTTCCCCGGCAACGGCACCAAAATGTTGGGTTTAAAATGCAGATGCAAATTAGAGTTTAATTTAATGTCAACCTGGGAAGGTAAACTTAGAAGTGCTTATCTAAAATATATAGATCTAGAAAGATTCCTAATTTGTCCAAGATCTTAAAGTCCCCTTACAAGAACATATTCATTAAGATCTCTTTCAATATTAGAACATCTAATAAGAAATTAAAAGCTGAAATGAAATAAACCTAGATCTAATAATTGTATGAGATCTTATCATTCTCTTACAAGAACACTTTCAAATAAGATTCTTCCAATATTAGAACATTTAACAAAACTTGAAAGATGAAATCAAACAAAAACATAAAATAAATTATAATTAAAATAAACAAATAAGCATGCAAGTGAGGCCATGGGGGCCCTCCATAACTCCACAAGCACACCACTTCAATGGAGACTCGGATGTAGAAGCAAAATTGAAGTATGATCCTTTATTTCAAAATCTCCATTACAAACCAAATCTAAGATTACAACTCTAAGCTTCTAAGTTTACATACTCCAAAATTCTAAGATTACAAAAACTTCCAGATCACAAATGGAGGAGATTGTACTCCTATTTATACAATGGTATGAGTAACAAACTCATAATGATCATCCACTAATCTCTCTTTAGTTCCATAAATCTCTCAACCATCTAGACACATAACCCCCTTTCTCCTTCATTTTCTCCATTAGATCATGATCTTCTCCATGAGGCTTATCTTATCAAATCCCTTTGTCCTTGATTTTCTCCATGAGGCTTATCTTGTCAAATCCCTTTGTCCTTGATTTTCTCCATGAGGCTTATCTTATCAAATTCCTTTGTCCTTGATTTTCTCCATGAGAGCATGATTTTCTCCATGAGGATTATCTTATCAGATTCGAATTGGATCATTCAAGGCCACATAAAGGTGTCTTGGAAGCTTCATTGGTACCTACACATGTCACAAAAAAAACCCACTTTCCATATATAAATTAAAATGTATTATTTTCTAATATTTAATCAAAAATTTCTCTTAAAAATGCTTAAAAATAAACAATATTTCGAAAATATAAATGAGACCAATTAAGGGTGAATAATAGGGAAAATGAAGTGACATGGTGGTGAATAATGGGTGATAGAATAGAAGCATATGTGAACAATGTATGGTAATGAGTGACATTTGTATGACATTTTGAAGCCCAAACAACTATACTATAACAAACATAAGTGAATGTAGAGGAACCAAAGACATTGTGATGGCTTACTGAAGGATTTCATCTATACCACATTTTACAAGGAATTTTTTTTCTAAGAGAGTGAGATGGACATAGGTTTTTCACATACATTGCACATAGAATCACATAATCCCAAAACATCAATGTTTTGTTTTTGAAAAACCTCATTGAGAGAACTATATTCAATAGAGTAATGTGCATTCTTTCAACTACTTAGTTTTGTTGAGAATTGTATTGAACTATGCTCTTATGTTGAATCCCACACTTGCATATATATTTTTCATATTCATTAGATTACATTATATTCCATTAATGGTATGAAGAGAGCCAATGTGTGATTATGCTTCATATCCAATCCATATGTGAAAATCCTTAAATGTTTTGAAAGCTTGAGATTTACTTTTTAGTAAGTACACCCAACACATTCTAGTGTAATCATCAACATAATATTTTTTACATTTATTTTCATTATCATAATTAAAATGCATAGGGCCGCACAAACATAAATATATATGTCCAAATTTTCTACATGAATGAAGGGGCCTTGCTAGCGATTGTGAACAAGGAGCAAGTGGCAAATGATTATGCACAACTATAGACCCATATAAATAAGAAAGTGGAGAATCCCACATATATTTAGTAGGGTACTCAATTAACATATTTAATGCTTAAAGTGGTTAGGTATAACAAAATAAACATGTTGAGTTACCATCCTCTGGAAGTTAAATCACCCTTGACGAGGAAGGGGCATGACTAAGTAAAGCGAAAAATGAGATAATATTGATGGATAGTCTATGAGCTCTTGGTAAAATAAACAATGTTCCAATGTAAATAAGGCTAATAATTTTCCACATAGTAGAGAAATTTATTGTGGGTAATATTCTAAGGTTTTTCAAAATAAAAAATAAAAAATAGTTGTTGATTTTGACTTTTTTTTTTTAAATTTATTTGCTCAAAGTTTATACTTTAAAATTATTTTAACTTACTTGGATGCAGGTGAATTTCCAGAACATTGATGATGAGGAGATGGATTGATAGCGCTCTACCCAGCCAGCTGTTGGCTAGTGCATCATCCCAGGCTTAGACATGGTACCTGCAGACTCACTTCAAGTGAGAGCCAACTAGCCTACATAACTATTTAATGATTGCTCCGGCTGAGAAATGAAGGAAGTTAAATTTAACATGGCATCCATCAACCCATCTATTTTCCCTCTGTCCTTCAGCATTTGCCTGCTCCAAGTAGTAAATCCCTGCAATAGAATTATTACAGAAAAATGTTGTTGGCTTCTCTGCTGTCTTACCTTTGGCAATGGGTTCCATTATTCACATTCCAAGCACTGCCCTTTGAACCCTATCCAGGATCCATCTGTGCATTCTCTGTCTTCCTTCCAGACCCTTAATTCTCCTGAGTTTCTCATCCACCACAGTATGATGGTTCGTCACCACATGTGGAGTCGCAGAGGAGGTGACCAAGGAGGGAGCACTCGCTCTTAGGCTACGCACAATGAAGCTCTGCCACCACCAACTGTTTCCCCACCTCCTTCTCAGGCTAGCTCTCTCCATCCCAGTCGTCCTAGCCATCACTATCCTCACTTCACCTTCCATTCAAATCACTTTAGGTTCCAGAGCAACCCGAACTGGCCAATTATCATGGCTAATCTCATTATCATCTTCTCTGAAGAAGAAGACCAGCACAATGCTTCTGCATGTATCTCTGTAGAGAAACCTCAGGACATTCTCATAATGGAAGTTTCTCTAGGCTCTGAGCAACTTCCGTTGGATGAAGGTGGGGCAGGCATGCATGGTGGTCAGAATGTTGAAGGTGTTACTGCAGGCGACACTCAGTACCCAAGTGGCAGTGCTCATGGAGCCACAACTTCGATGGCTTTTACTGGCAGGTCAAGCAACATTCCTCCGGTTACAGAAATTCCAGGTGGCAACACTCATGGTGACATAAATTTGATGGACATTGCTGGCAGCTCGAGAGGCATCACTCAGGTGACGGGTCATCCAGCTGGAAGAGCAGACAACGACGTGGCGAAGGAAGGCGATATTTGGTATGGGAATGTGTGTCCAGTTGTCGAGGAGGCTCTTGACTAGGACTTCCCAATTTAACGCCATGTGGCCTCCCAAGTGCCACCACAGATTTTTTCTACTGACTGGTCAGGTCTTGTTGTCTATGGTTTTGTTTCTAGTTCTTTGGTTAGGAATTTTTGTCTTGTTTCTCAACTATTCCATATGGTCATATCTCAAGACTTCATTCTAGTTTTGTCGTTGTTCTCCTAGTCTTTAGCATGGTCTTTTGTAAGTCTAAACTCGTTTCCCAAATATGGGGCAGTTATGATTCCTAGAAGGAACTTAGTTGTTCTCAGCTGAGGCTACAGCCTCATTGTAAATTTATTTTTCCTTCCTTTTAATAGAATTAGCTTTTATAGAGAAAAAAATAATTTATTTTAACTTAAAAATAATTACAACTCTCAATATTTTTATGAAAATATCATTGAACATTTAACATTATGGATATTAGGGAGTAGTAATGTTAGGCAAGGTTTATGAGCTTTAAAATAAATTTCCATCCTTGAAATTTTTGCTACTAGATAGAACCCTTCGAGAAGAAAGAAAAAACATGTCATAGTTGTGCAAGATATAAAAAAGAATTAAGTGATTAAAAGAGAAGATAACATGAGACGTTCTTGAATAAAACTAACATATGGGGAATAACTAACAAGGAATAAAGTTGTGCATCATTTAATGTTTGCATGTTGTGAGGCTTTGTGACATAGTACTCATGAAATTAGTCAATGATAATGGCGTGTACATTTCATGATACTTTTTTATTTGAAATGATGAAAGACAATTTGGGATGCATACATGTAATTATATTATAATTTAGTCAAAGGAACATTGTACTCTTCTTTTATTTCGTTAATTTTTTTTTTGCATGTCCAAGTTTATCTCATCTTCATGGCTTCTTTTGATAAGAAGGAGAACTAAGGAATTTGTCATTATACATATATAATAAAAATATGATCTTTTTTAGTAGAAGAGTTGCAATAGGAGGTGATGTAGGTGTTACCTATCCTAAACAAGGTGTAATGTTGAACAATTATCTCCTTGCTAATGAAAAGTATTACCTTCCTCATTCAGCGTATAACTATTTTATTATATTTCCATTTATTTTAATGTTTTTCCCAAAATATATTTATTAATTTGTCAATAAGATCAAAAAATATATTTTTATATTGTATTACCATTCGCTTCCAAATCACATTGAAGGTGCCTTGCATATCTCACATTCATTCAAAGGGGGATTTTCATGAATAATGAGGTTAGATAAAGCATTAATATTTGTATGATGGTTTCAATATATTTTGGTTTGTGTCCTTTAAATTCCATTCCTAAAGAAATAAATGTGAATGGATTTGATATTTGCATAAATTTGATAGAAAAATATCTCATAGACTGTACATATAGTGAAATTCATTGCACTTGAACTCAACAAGGCCTTAGATTTCTATACAAAGCCTCAAAATTTAGCTTAGAATTGATTAGAAAAAATTAAAACAAAAACAAAACAAAAGAAAAATATAATAAAAATCAATATTAAAAAAAATATTATAATTATGTAATTAATATAACATTAGTGATTAAAGAAAAATGGATACATAATTTATATCTGAATACATATAATAAATATTGGAAACATATTATGATTCCTTAATATGTTATGTTGATAAGTGTTATACCTTATAATAGGATTTCTGAATTTTAATTTAATTATCAATAATCAATAGGTTGATGCTAGAGATTAAATAACCAATAATTAAAATTTTTAATATTAGTCATTAATAGAAGGTTGGGATTTATTTAAAATTTAGTTATGATATCTATTCCTTTTCAGTTTAATTAAAAAAATCGTTTCAACATTAATCTCAAATACACTATATATAGAATATTTTGACTATAAGATGATTTACCTGTTTTATTATAACTATTGTGACCACATAATTAAATGGATTGAAAATTGCTATATCTATCAATTTATGATAGGAATCAAAACACTAACCCCATTATACATATTGCATTAACTAGATTAAAAAATTCATAAAAGTTAGCTAAACTATATATTTATTATTATTATTATTACTGGAGTTATATTATATATAAAAATATGTTTATCCATGTAGATTCACCCTACTAATATTATGGAAATATTTTAATTGGAAACATTTCTTCTTACATTACCATGGCTTAGAAATACCACATTCCGAATATGATGTGTTGATATGCCATTTTATTAAATTAATTATTTTGACATAATTTAATTAATAGATTATACCTA